>OY755211.1:24827611-25011993 GCA_963576765.1 Draba incana | reverse complement strand
GGAGTGTTGAGTATACAGATTTTGTTGACAAAAAGCAATTATAAATATGTTTTTTATTTTTCCTTATTTTTAATTGTGTGTAACTTTTCAGTTTCCCAGAACCCAACGATACAAAACAACTCTCCTCTAAAAATCACTCCTCTCACCTCATTTGCCCTGCTCTGTTCTAAGAGGGTATCTTAAATTTGGACTACTCAAATATGGACGGTGTAAGAAAAGAGGCTGCTACCGGATCTGCAGATGGAAGGGGATGGCATGGTTGCGGCAGTGAATTTGGAGGTAACCCCGAATTTGTTTAGCTTAAGCTCAATATTAGTAGATTTGTCGTGGTTAATTTTGGCTCTCTACTGATTTTTGTTTTGGATTAGCTAAATTTTGCATGTCTGAGCTTGTATTTGGAAAAATTTCAAACTTGTTGTACCTTCTATTTCAAGGAAGGAAACCGAGGGATCTGTAGTTGTTGATAACAAGCTCCCAAACAGGCTGTTTGCTACAGATCGATATCCTAATGCACGACTGAATGTATACTCCAAACCTAAGATATTAGCATTTATTCGTAAGGTTTTGGGAGAGACGCCCGAGTTTGAAAATATTAGATGTTCTGAATTGGGAGTTTTTTTGGATCTTCCACTGACCCGTTGCAGAATCTCATGGAAGCTAATTCATGCACTTTTAAGTCGACAATTGGTTACTAAGAAGAAGTATGAGATGTGGACTGTGTTTGGTGGACAGCCTCTGCGTTTTTCACTAGCAGAATTCAGGAAGATATCTGGATTACCATGTGGACGTTATCCTAAAGAGTATAATCCAGCTGTGGAGCCTAATATTAATGTACAAAAGGATGCAGTTTGGCAGAGGTTGATTGGTGGTGATTCTAAGAGGACTTTGGCTGACCTCGTGACAATTCTTAAGAAATCTAAGGATATGTGTAGTGAGAGGATGCTGGCTTTGGCTTTAATCCTGATTGTTGATGGTGTCCTCATTGAGAAACACCAGGTTAACTAGCCCACCCCGAAGTACGTTCAGATGTTGGATGATGTCGATGCATTCCTAAAGTTTCCATGTGGTAAGGAATCATTTTTCAAGACAATTGCAACCATGAAGCCAGGATTGAAAGGTACAAAGACATTCCCAGACCCTGTACATGCGTTCTGCAATCAGCTGCAACAAAAAACTATAGTGGTCAAGGGATTCCCGCTTGTACTGCAACTACTGGCATTCCAAGCAATACCATTGCTCCTGAAGAAGCTACCGAACAGAAATGACATGCGTACGTTTGATAAGCCCGGATCAGACCGGTTAGCAAAGCTGTCAACCTTGTCTATGAATGACAGAATTGAAGTGGAATGATCCCAAGGTATGATTAAGTACTCCCTTGCATATACTTAAACTGCCTCTACTATTTTGGTGTAGTTGATAACAACATATCAATTGTTATGCAGTTAGAAGTTGGGCTCATTCTCCCCATTGGCTGTACCAAAAGCGATGGTGGGTGGGGGGGATTGGGACGATGAGGACAGAGACTAGAATGTGTTGTATTTGGAACAACTTATTTTGGAAGGTTACAAATTCACGAAACCAGTCTGGCCTGGTGGTGATTCCTCCCTAGAGTTGGTTGACATTGATGGTAAGAATGAAGTGGTTAAGGAAAAGGTTGTTGATTATGGTACAACAGATGAGGTGTCTGATGGGGCAATAGAAGATTTCCCTGTCAAGAAACAAAGGAAGAGAAAATTAGTTGTTAAGAAGCAAGGATCACGTCGTAAACAACGGAAGCTAGAGGATTACTTCCAGCCGGCAGATGGAGACTTTAGAAAATGGGTTGAAGAAAAGATAAATGAGGCTACATCAGCTATAACGAAGCGGATTGAAAATCAAGATAAAGAGATCAAGCAGCTAAAGAAAAAAAGGAAGCATGCTCAACTCAGTTACAAGAAACGAGAGTTCCAGTACTTTTCCTCTAGGAAGAGAAGAAGCCATAACCCTGATCTGGAAATAGTTGCAGTAAAAAACAATAGTACCATGGCTGATGGAGTTGTACGCAACCTCGCAACAAGTTTCAGTCCAGAACAAGTAATTGATTTGATTTTGTGTTAGTGTCTGTTGAGTAGAGTATGTAATCTAAAGTATGGGTATTATGCAGGGTTGTTTTGATGGGCTTGATGATGGATGGAAGGATCTCGGTGGACTGAATATAGTGGATAAGAGCAGTGAGCATGAGTGTGTTGATACATCGCAGATATGTATTACAGTGTGTTTGTAGAAAAAGGGTGACGTTGTTCTCACTAATATATTTCGTAATTGCCCTTCGAAATGTGTGTAGATGAGCGGTGCAAGTGAATCAGGTGTTTCATATCCTGATTCTGACTTCCCTCCTTCCTGTACGCAGCCTGTTGATGATCCAATTATTGAGGTAATAGACAGTTCATATCCAATGACATTTTAGATTCCTATGTATAAATTATGAAAAATGTGTGCAGGGATGCGATGGTGGAATTGATGGAACGAAGCAGAGTGAGGAGGATCAGGTAGATCAGGCATCGAAAGATGAGAAGCAAGAGGGTAGTAGGAGCATGACATTAGAACAGGTCTCACATTTCTTTTTTTAGTTGGTTTGAAGATGTTGGCAGGGTGTGTTTAAGATAATGGGAAATAACTTCTGGTTATTTGGAGAAGTTAAAATTAATCTTATAAATGCTAACGCAGGAGATTGCTGAAGAGGCTGCGGATGTGAAGCAGATTGTTGAGGAGGTGAGTATTGTTGTTGAGATAACAATTGCTGACTCAAGCAATCCAAAGGCTTCATAAGCTGTTAGTGGTAAAGGTGGTGTGAGGGGTGATGGTTCTGTATTGGAGGTTAGTGATTCATCCAATTGTAGTGAAGTGGAGATGACACCGACCTCAAAAGTTGAGCTCTCGCTGGTTAAATATTTTGCTGAGAAAGAAAACACCATTGTTAAACCTTTGCTACCTAGTGTGGACCATGTTGAGTACACTTTCTTCTTAGCTTCTCTGTCAACAAATCTACAACGGTAATAGTATGTGTGATGGAGCGTTTGTGTTAACTTGTATTGTGCTTTTTAGGTGCTGACATTTAGGGTTTTTATTACAGGGAACACATATGTGCCAATGGTGTAACGATTAGCAGTTCTTTCCTCACCAAGTTAGGCACCCCTACAGATTGGGTAACTACAACGGTATGTGGAAAAATACACACTGAAACCTTTCTTAACTTCATTGAATGTGTTTCTTTTTGTATGGTTACTGATCTGATGATGCGTATGTACAACACATGGAGATTCTAATGCAGATATTTAAGCATAGACACAAAGACGTGCTTAGGGCTGAGGCTTTATGCTTTGCTTCCCCCTGGTTGGTAAACCACTTACAGGGTAAGTATAAATCATTCTCAAAGACTCTTAACAAAGGTTTAATCAGTTGGAGAGAGGCTGTAAAAGCATTTGTGACTGCTCCGGGGGAAGTTTGGTTTGATGATGTTGAGACAGTTTACGTGCCAATGTGCTGGGATGATCGCTATTGGGTTGGATTGGCAATTCATCTACGTGCCTGGGCAATTGAGGTCTTTGACTCATCACCAAATCTTTACAAGGACTATAAGGTGAGAGCTTTCATGGAACTAGTTACTCAGATGCTTCCTCACCTAATCCAAAAGTGGTGCCAGCAGCATGAATCGCAGCAGCACTGGCTATACCCATTTGGCTACCTGCGGGTGAAGGGGCTATATGAGAACAAAAGGTCAGGGGATTGTGGTCCCATTGCTGTCAAGTTTATGGAGTTGCATGTCAATGGTAATCCTGATGAAGTGATGTCTAGGATGACAGATAAGATGGTTGATGATATACGCAAGCAATATGGAATGGACATTTATGAGGAAATGGTGGTCCCGTTGTATAAGGAGTTGGTCTAGTCATCTTTGTGTGTATTGGGTTGTTGAAATATACCAAAACTTGATGTCCTTGTGTGTACTAATCTTGATGGTATAATTAGTAGATGTGCTTATGTATGTTTGTGTGGTAATTGTACAATGGCTTTCTTTCTTTTTTGAGACTGTAATACTACTACTTAGCCATAAACTAGTGGCCATAGTAACCCAACAAGGAGGTACCTTTGTATCCATAAGATTGAGTCTATACAAATACCATCCGTAGTATGCATGATCTGGTGGGAGGGCATTGGAGATTGTGGGAGAGGATTTGTTTTCGGAGGGAAACAGGATGTAGATTTGAATCTGGGAGGGAAAAGGGGGTTGTAAATGGGAGGGAAATGGGAATATTGAAATGATGTTTTGTATTGGGAGTAATGAGCCTGCCAAAAATGTGCAAGTGAACAAAATCTATGATGGTGGCCCCCACATAGATATGGGCAGGAAATGGCAAATATTTGCGGCAAAATTCCCACCAAAGGATGTTGTGGGTAAAAAGGAGTGTAGCCTTTAGGAAGCATGATGGATAAGAGGGTATAGACACATTATAATGGTATTGATGTGTAGTTGCGTCTATATGTTAAAGGCCATCGGCATAAAGGCAGTTGATATCGAATAAATGTACGTTGCGTGTGTGTGTGGGTGGGAAAAATTGAAATTTGGAAACTTGAATGTGAACAGTAAGGCACGTGGGTGTAGTAAATGTGTGGCAGTAAAATAGGATCGTGCCTAAAGGGTAGGTAGTAATGCGGACTAGGACTGTGATGTGTGCTTGTGGGGCCCAATCTATGTGGCTACATAATCCGATGGGCTTTGTAATGTGCCTAAAGGCTAGGAAGAATTGCCAATTTATATGGACCGTTTATACGGATGATTAAATATGGATTGCCAATTGTGGACGCATGGCGTGAAATATGCTATCAACCTCAGCTCAACTGCCAACTACCTGATCATAAATATGGTGTAATTAAGTATTGAGCATCCCACCAACTTGTCTTTAATAGGATGCATTTTGCAACACATAAATAGGGGAACGTTAGATTAACATTGGATTTGAAACAAATATAAGAAACAAATTTCATAGCAAGAAGGAAAAAATATACATTTGCTAGAACTTCCATTTGATATACTTTGTGTCATTGTTCGTAAAGTCGCAGCACGTTCATGCATTGATGTCCGACCATTCCTTCTTGCGGGGAAGCTCGGGAGAGAAATAGTGTATGCAAAGGATTTACTCTAATGCACCGAGATATACCCGCTTTGTTGTGATCCATTATTTATATTTGTTGGTGGCCGAGCTCGAAACTACTTCAAGAAATGTCTTGCAGCTGGAAACGAGATGGCTATATTTTACGAAGCTGTGCGGTTTGCAACAAAAGAGAGGAACTTAGCTGGTGGTATTAATCTGCTAAAAACGAGCATACCATTGGATGAAGCATCCCAATTGGCGCTTGGAGTTTTTTGTATATGCAATGGAGAAGACAAGTTGGCAATATTGCACCTAGAGTGGTTTTTTTAGGTGTATGCTGCTAATGGGTCGGACGAAATACGACAGATGGGAGATGAGTTCATACGCATCATTGCATCATTTAATCCGGACTATATGGGTACGTATTCAAGTTTTTTTAAGTTTCCTACGTGTGATACGATTAGTCCTCCTGAATGCTACCTAGACCACTATATGGGAATTGAGGTGCATTGCAAAAATTGTTACTTGTATTACTTGTGTGATCATGTTTCATACATGTTGTAGGGTTGTTATGGGTTTTACATGTTTGATACATGTTGTAGGGTTATTCTGTAATATTTTAATTTAGGGTTTCCTGCAATCTATTTGTACTCCTTACTAATTCGCAATACCAATCCCACGCGAATATTGAAACACATGCGAGTCCATGAGAACATGTCAATCGTGTCTTTAAAATTGTGGTTGGCAACTAATACATAGATTGGTAGCAAAACCATTAGTTTCCTTCCAATAGAGTATCTGCAAAAATGTATAGGTGTGTGAAAAAATATAGGGAAATTAAAAAAGAATGAAACTAAGTGAAGACAGCACTGAGAAGTCTTGTCTCTGCGCCATATCACATCACTTATACTAGGGTAATACAAGTAAGAAAGGCTATTATCCCATCTAAATTTTAGTAATAAAATATAGGACCCTAAAAAATATAAGATCAATATTTGTCCACATGTATGGTAGCCGACCATTCGTAAATATGCCCTTATTAAATCCTCAGTCTCCATTTTGACTGATAAACCAAAGCAACATTAAATCCCCACCCTTTAAGTCCTCCTTTATAACAACGGACAGAGTTGTTAGTGAGGAATTGATTTAGGATGGTAAATTCAAGGACATTTGATGATATGCCGATGTCTTTTAACTCAAGAGGAGAAGAGCACATGGGTGGGCCAACATGTTATTGCGGCGGTGTACCGGAGGTGCTGACATCGTGGTCAGACGCAAACCAGGAAGAAAGTACCTCAAATGTTCGCTGATCAATGCGCGGTTAAACTGATGCTGTGATTTTTTCAAGTGGGTAGACCCGTTTCCTCCACCACGGTAGACAAAAATAGCGCTGCTTGAAGCGCGTGACAACATGCGGAAGCTGAGAGCGGAAGTGGAAGATCTAAAGTATAACAGGAAAGTTAAGGGGAACGGAGGTGTGGTTGTTGAGCAAACCCTTCACAATAGCCACGCTCCCTTCAGGGAGACAACTCTAATGGTGGTTGATATGGCCCGCACCCCTTCATCCCCAGCTTTAGTTGTTGCGTGTGTGGCGTGCATTGTCGCTGTTGAAGCCTTAGCACTGGCGGTTGCTAATGGGGTTGCTGCGTGAAGATGTTGTGAGATGGAGCATTGTTGTTTGTTGGTTTACTTATATGTCTCTAATATAAGATTAAGTAGTCTAGTTTTAATCATGTTTATTTTAGTAAATGTTGGCTATGTGAGAATCCAGTTACCATTTGCATAACAAGTCCTGCCTACTATTTGTACAAATCTATCAAGAAATTAGACCCACTGTACATTCTTCTCTATCCACCATATACATTCCGGGGAAACGACATTTGTATGGTGGATGGATATGAATGGACAGAGTGTCAAATTTCTTGATAGATTTGTAGGAGTCTTGATCAGAATGTTGGTATGTAGTGGAAATGAAGCTTGGATTACAAGAAATGGATGTGAACCAAAAAATGTATAATGGGTTAGTATGGACGCAAAATGTTGTAGTTATAGGTATCATCCAACTTATTGGTGGATAATGTGCAGTGGTGTCGCGTCATCCTACTGGTTATGTGTGCTTATTGGTGGATAGTATATGATGGATTTGTTTTCGCAGTATGTTATTTAGCTTTGTGTGTTGGTTGATAATCAGGCAGCGAGTAACCAAAAATAGAGTTGCAACATCCTGTTTTAACAAACACCAAACACAAAAGGATGGTTGCAGATCCTTAATAATTATCCTTACATAAACTTTGCATCGAGGTAAAAGTACATCAATATTTAGCAAATAATTAAGTAAGGTAACTAAGGTCGTAGAGAGTCATATTAGGACAATAAAGACACAAAAAAGTCGCCAGAAGTTAAGGAAATCAAAGGGGGGGGGGGGGGGGGGTGGTTACACAAGAGATGGAATTAAACTAACCCCAATTAGTTGAGGGGGTTGAGGGGGTTCGTACACATTGCCCTATTATGACCAGTTTTGCTGCACCTCGAACAACGGTTGGTTGAAAGCTTGGTCTCTTTTGGCCCCTGCAAAAGGGGTATAGCAAAGAGGTTACAAAGAAGTAAAGAGAAGAGGTTACATAATAGCATACAGCATGACAACAAAGTTGGGAGTTAAGAAAGCTTACTTGAAATTCACCAGTTGATGGCTTCCTCTTGGTTGGAGGCCTACCAATTGGACGACGGGTGAATGGTGGGCCGAGAATGAGCTCATCATCTTCCGCATTAGGTTCCTCATCCTGCAGGTCAACTTCAGGCAGAATGAAACTTTGATAAAGGTACCAATCTTGTGGCAACGTGCTATATGCTACAGATTTATTGTCAGCTGCGAGGAACGCATGCCAACAGGGGGTACCAAGCCTGTTGTAAACCCTGCAAGTACATTTTTTGTGTGCAAGGTTGACAAGATTACGGTCATTGAACCTGCCAATGGTTTCAACTACCTAATCAGAGTTGCTTGAAACTTTAGACGCTTTCACACGTTTCATGGTCTCAGCCATCTGCAAATCGACCTCGGGTGGGACTGAGGCAGTGCACCTTCCTGACTTTCTTCGCCGAGCATTAAACCAGCGAGACATCATTGACCGAATAAACATAAATAACCCAGTGATAGGACAACCTCTCCCCATGAACAGAGCATTGTTCAGAGTCTCTGCAATATTGCTAGTCATTAAGTTATACTTATTCCCTAGGAAATAGGCCCGGGACCATGTAGCAGCACCAATCTTTTCCAGCCATTATGCACAAGCCCGGTTAGCTGCCCACACTTCATTGTATATTTTCCTGAAATTACCAACACGGTATGCGCAAGCAGCTCGACCAATAAGTTCTGCAAGTCCAGGCTTTTTGAACTTGGAATTAATGTTGCGCTGCAAATGGACAAGGTAGGCTGCATGGTGAAACTTCTTATACACTGTGCTCACAAGCTTAAGAAAATATTGATGCCTGTCAGAGATAAGTGTTAGACAAGGGCTGTCAGCTATAATCCTTTCAAGCTTGGATAAGAACCAAGTCCAAGAGTTGTCGTTCTCGCTGTCAACAACCCCAAAAGCAAGAGGATACACTTGGTAATTGGCATCCTGACCACTTGCAGTAAGTAACACACCCTTGAATTTACCGGTCAAGTGAGTGCCATCCAATATAAGCACGCACCTTATCCTAGTGAATCCCTGGATAGATTCTCCAAAAGCAAGGAAGCAATACAAGAATTTGTCCATGTCGTCCTCGTTTTTCCCTGTTTCTAAAGCTGTGATGGTTCCAGGTGAAAGCTTCAGCCTGCGGAAATATGAGGGTAATTTCAAATAAGAATCTTCTTCGGCCCCTCTCATATCGACAACTACTTTCTCCCTTGCTCTCCAACATTGCATGTAAGACGGTGAGACACCGAGGTCTTCGAGGACAAGTTGTTGAAGGTCCAATGGTTTAGGGCAGTTTGCAGGGTCTCCAAATTTGGATTTGTAGACAGAAGCGACGACACTAGATGTAACTCTCTTCTTATAACCATCCTTGGAATCAATGGAGCATGTATGCGTTAGATGCAGCTTACGCAGCTGGTAGTTGCAATTGGTTTTTTTTCTCAGCTGCTAACACTCTCCAATCACACTTACTATCGACGCAACTAAGAACAATTGTGTTTTTTTGTAATGGATTGCTTGAAGTGGAATTGCTGCTTTATAGCGTAAATAGCCAATGCTATTTGACAGTCTTTTTTGTTACCTTCGATCTTACCAACATACAATTCTTCACCATCTGCGTCAACATCTAAGTCTGGTATATGCATGCTTTCGTAAAGTGTATCATCGAAAAAGGGAGGGATGTCAAATTCTTCATCATCTATATCAGCAAGTATACGCGGGTCTCGACCTGATTCAGTTTGATATCTCCCAATTCCTTATGAGGATCCAGCACCATCAGATTTGGAATTGTTGGAAGGCCCTGTGTCATTAAACTGTTGTGGAGAGGCTTTATTCTTCTGCTTGGGGTCAGGTCTACCACCAAGCTGGCCTTTCTTCCTCTCAGGTAGAGTAGAAGCATATTTGTTATCAATGGTGCTATTGGAAGGGTACATTATGTCCACATCATTGGATCCATGAAGCTCATCATCCAACAAACCATCCCAGAAAGGCAAATCGTATCCCCGAGGTGGGACAAACACCTCATCCGCACTCTCCACCCAATCATCATCCCCTTCCTCATCAGTTTCCTTACCTTTTTGCTGCATATGACTTTTGACTTCCTCTACCTGGGCCAGAAAGTCTTCGGTTCCAAATGATAAAGAGGTATCAGTATCTTCCTTTTCTCTGCCTGCGCTATAAGACACGCCATTGCTGCTGCACTGCCTAGGTTTCTGCGAGCCGCCTTCTTCAGTAGTGGCTACATATTTACGTTTCAAATCATGAAGACACACATTAGGAGGGGTTGAATGTGTATCATAACCATCTGTAATCTTGTTGAATACACTACCAAAACCGGCATTGTTTCCCAACAAGGTGGTTGGTGTAGGTTTTATCTTCGAACAAGCAGTAACAAGGTGAACAGGGCTTTGAGCTATTTCGATGCCCTGATAATTCTTCCCTACAGGTTTTGCAGGGGTTTTGAAACCACCATTTGAACTAGAACCAATTTCTGTAGACCCCAATTCTTTAGGAGATGAACTAAAAGAGACAAACAAGTTGTGATCTTTGTTCTCTTTAAGCCGACTTAAAAAAATACCCAGAGACCTATCAGTCGATAGCATGACTCGAGGGATAATGTTTACAGACCCAGCTATACTGAACTGACCAGGCCAGTAACTTAGAGAAGTACAAGTACCTGATCTGGTGTCAAACTCAGCATCAAGAGATCAGATAACAACATTCCTGGAGAAACAAGCACAACCCTAGCCATCTTCTGCTTGTCGACAACAAATTCCCACTGTCCATCCTTAGCACAACGCCAGTCACCACAATGGGGAAGAGAAAAAAAAGAGATCACAACTATCCAAAGAAAAGAGTAATAAGAAGTGAGAAGTTGTTTAACCTTAAGAAACCCTTTAACCATTACGCTGCACACAATTTTGTACAACTTAATACATGTCTAATCTCATCCAACACACAGTTAAAGTTCAAATGTAGTCCACACGATCAAAAAGGGTGTGTAGAGATCTGAAATGCATTTATTGCAAGACAAGAAATCAGAATAGCTATTAGCCATATGATCGAAACTAGATTGAAACTAATGAACGGTCCAAATTAAAGAATCAGTTAACCAGATGTTAACAATGCTTCTCACTAATCCAACCGAAAGGGGCAGTTTTGGGCTTTATGGCCTCCAAACACATTATAAGCACACCCCCCTTGACAAGTATCTAGTAGTGTTACATCTCTATGAAAAAGTATCTACTAGAGTAATAATTCCTAAGAAATGAATGAAAGAATATAATTGTAATATCATATTATAATAATTCATTTTACCACACACAATTTAATTAGACTATATATAAGTTAAGAATATATGTTTTATAAGTATTTTTTCACAAATTTTATATAAAAGATGCACGCGTTAAAATACTAGTTAGAAAAGAGTGAAAGATAACTAACCACTTGTGTGCATGCATTTTTTATATTAGTGAGAATTTGAGAGATTTGGACCGTTGATTGATTAGAAGGGACCCATGGTGGTTATTAGCCGTTAGAACAGAATATAAAAATTCTTTATGGTGGGCGTGGATTTTATACACTGCGTGTAATATAAGGCCTGGCCTAGTCTGGCATTGGGCCCAAGTAATTTCTCAATTTGTTTTTTCCTTTTTATGTTCAAATAGTAAAACCAGAGTATGGAACGAGCTCTCCTCTTTAAGCAGAAGGCTTTGCCCTACTCCATCATATAACTATGTGGGCTCGAAGATATCGTCAACTAGTATTTGAAGGTGATTCTAAAGAACTAGTGAAATTACTACAAGGTCATCGGAAGAATATTTTCACGTATAACTTAATCAGTGACATTATACGATGGTTTTAACGGTTTGAGGATGTATAGATAGTTTGAATAGGACGTAAGGCCAACGAAGTAGCATATACTTTGGCTCATCTAAGAAAATCTCAGTATCAATCTTGTTATATTTATGATTTCTCTCCTATTTGCATCCACCATCTTTTTGGTTACAAAGATGATTGTGTAACTTTCTCATAACTAATAATCAGATGTTCAAAAAACAAAAAGAGTATTGAACGAGCTCTCTTGGTTGGAGTACTTTGAACTCCACTTTTTTTTTATATATATATTTAAAAAGCGTACAAATTCTTAGCTATTTAACATTAAATAAGCTATAATAGTTAACAATTTTTAACTCATGATGATAATATATTGAATGTTAAATAAATTATAGATCGATTTAATTTATTTAGTGAATGGTTTTAATCAAATTTTGAATCCATCAAATTTATATATGTTGCCTCATTTCACGAACAAATTTAATTTGATAAGTCAAATGATAAAATGGATTCATTTCAAGGCAATAGGTTGTTAAAGCAAAGGATAACATGTAAAATTGGCAATAATGAGACAATGTATGTTTGGAAAGATCAGTGGCTGCCTACAAACTCTCTATTGCGCCAAGTTCTGTCGCAGCTAAAACCAATCCAGAACTCAAGGTAAAAAATCTATTCATTGATGGCACCACAGTTTAGGACAGTTTCAAACTTAGGGCATTGATTCATCCAACTGATATCAGCCTGATTAAGCTGCTTAGACCCTCAACTATAGGAGCTCAAGACTCTCTTACATGGCTATATACATCACATGAAGGATATACAGTGAAGTCAAGTTACAATTTTCTCATAGCTAAACAAGGTCAGTCTTCATTGACAACTATTACCTTGTTTAAATCACTATAGAAACAACACATGCCTCCTAAACTTCATCATTTATAGTGGAGAGTTATGCATGATGCTCTACTAAGCTAAAACATAAAAAGGTGATTCAAGACAATACTTGTTCTATTTGTGGCGATCTAAAGGAAACAGTTAATCACATGTTGTTCTAGTGTCGTATTAGTAAGGAAGTATGAGAGCTTCTCCTCTCTCTAGCCTCTGCAATAGTTCTTTGCTATCTAATGAGCTCTATGAGAATTATGCTGCTATTGTGGATAACAATCATAATTCTACAAATCACATTTTTTTATTCCATTTCATAGGATGGTGAATATGGAAGCAAAGAAATTAGGTGATATTCAATAATAAAAAATGGCCTCTACCTATTGTTGTTAGTCATCCAATATTATCAGTTGTGGTTGGAAGCCTCATTGTCGAACCAGCAAGATCTCAGTCAGCATCAAGCATCTCTTTCTACCAGACAATAACCAGAGCCCTCTCCCCAAATCTTATCACAACTTCTGGCTCATGTATGATGTGATCCTGGCCAGCTCGAACCAAGGAGCTACGAAACCGCATGAAGCCGAGGAGCAGCTTGTAGCAGCGGAGGATCCCATGGACCCTAAGGACTTGCAACTTCCAAGTGGACCTATAACGAGGTCAAGAACAAGACAACTTAACCAAATCATCTCTTTGCTTATGGTTAAGATTACCGGTCAACTTTCTTTGATTGCTCATCAAACCACATTGGCTTTGATTCGAGTGTCTGCTACCTGATTAGCCTTGCACGGGTGACAGATAATCTCCAGATCATAATCTGCCAACAACTCAACCTAGCGCCTCTGTCTCATATTCAACAATGGCTAAGTAAAGATATACTGCAGGTTCTTGTGATCCGTAAAAATCTGCATTGCCCCTCTGTATAAATAAGACCTTCAAATCTTCAAAGAAAACACTACCGTACCCAACTCCAGATCATGCGTATGATAATTACGCTTACTGCCCTGCAACTGCCTCGAAGCATACGTAATAATCTTGCCCTCTTGCATCAGAACACAACCCATACCAACTCCTAAAACATCCGTGTACACTGTATAAGGCTTCCCCGGCTCAGGTAATGCCAATACAGGTGTACTCGTCAACATCTCCTTGAGCTTCGCAAAGCTCTCCTCGCACTCTGGTGACCAAACAAACGGGACATCCTTCCTGGTTAACTTCGTCATAGGCTGCGCGAAACCCTTGACAAATCTCCTGTAATATCCTACTAAACCCAAGAAACTCTTGATCTCAGTAGCACTACTCGGTCTAGCCCAATCCCCGATAGCCTCAATCTTAACCGGATTCACTAAAACTCCCTCTACATGAATAATGTGACCCAAAAATCCCATCTGCCGCTGTTACGAACTGCACTTACTCAACTTAGCATAAAGCTTCTGCTCTCGAAGCTTCTCAAGAACCAACCTCAGATAAGCCTCGTGCTCCTCAGAACTCCTCGAGTAAACCAGATATCGTTAATAAAGATGATAACAAACACGTCCAAATACTCCTTGAACATGTCGTCCATCAATTTCATGGATGCTGAATATCATATTCCTCTATCGGAATCTGATGATAACCCGACGCCAAGTTTATCTTGGAGAACCAAGTAGCACCACTCAGCTGATCCAACAACTCATCAATCCTGGGAAGAAGGTACTTGTCCTTCATAGTGACTCGGTTAAGTCCCCGATAATCGATGCACAACCAAAAACTGTTATCATTCTTCTTTATAAATATTACTAGAGCGCCCCACGGTGAAACACTTGGCCGAATAAAACCTTTACTCAACAGATCCTCTAGCTGCTTCTTCAGCTTCGCCAACTCCGCTGGAACCATCCTATAAGGTGCTTTAGAAATCGGAGTTGTCCTAGGCTCTAGCTCAATCGTGAAAAGGTCAGACCGAGATGGTGGTAATCCCTTCAGCGACCGAAATACATTCTCGAACTCCTGAACAACGTAGATATCCTCGATAAAAGCCTCACCACTGGACTCCGACATAACAATTATCGCCAAATAAGCTTCGCAACCGCGGTCCATCATCTTCTCAACCTGAATAGCCGAGATTACAAGACTCCCAGAAGTCGATCTCACTCCTTGGTACACCAACCTCCCATCATCGCGCTCCAAGACAACTATGCCTCGATAATAATCCAGATGAACTCTGTAGAACGCTAGCATGTCCATCCCCAGAATCATGTCGTACAGCTCCACCAGACTTATAACCAAGTCTGCTAGCATTGACTACCCAGCCATCTGCACGTCCACTGCTCTAGCACGGACCAAAGTAGCTAGGAATCCTCCTCCAGCCACCTTGACCAAGCCTAAACGCTCACCAGCACTGCTCCGGATGCCACTACTCTCGGCACGCTCCAGAGTAATGAGGCAATTCGATAATCCATAATCAAATAGCATGTGGGACTAAAACCTCCGGCTTACAAGGTCCTAACACAATTCACATGCGTTAAGAACCTTGATAACTCCAACACAAGCCAAATAAAAGAACACAAACCACAATAGAACAACAAAAGAATTTACGAAGTCTGAGTCTAGAATTTTACCTGTGATATGCGCGCCACTATGCTAACCAACCTCTCCTAGCGTGTAAACTCGTGGTGCAGGTCCAATCTGACTGAAAGGTTGCACTGCTGCAATCTCCGACATTGGCTGCGCTGTAACTGGCTAAACCACTGCCACATCCATCTGCTGCAACTTGGGACACATCGGCCTGATATGCCCTGTCTCTCTACAGTGATAACAAACTCGAGGCGCACTGGAGTTGCTCCTCTTTGGACAACTTGTAATCTTGTGATCCATGCTACCACACTCGTAGCACCTGCGACCACTCTGGCCTGTCCTAGAGGCATCATCCCACCTCTTTTTTTGACCCTGCGTAGGCTTACTACCTTTGCCAGAAACAGATCCTCTGCGCTGCTGATGATGTTGTTGTTGCTGTTGAACCCTCGCCTGAACAGCAGGAGCCACTATAGGCAGAACAACCACCGCACCAGCATGCTTGCACTGATCCTCCTCAATTGATACCGCAAGCTCCACCAGCTGTGCCCTCGAGGCATAACTGGAACCTCTGCACTGCGTCCTGATACTCAGACAAAGTCCCTGCAAGAACCTCTGCATCTGAGTCCGCTCATCCATCATGGTACGACCAGCATAAACCACCAGCCTGCCAAACTTTGCATCATACTCATGCACTGAATTCTCTCTGAGTCAGCTCAGCTCCATGAACTTCATCTGCAGACGATCCAACGCCTCCCGAGGAAAGTACTTAGCATTGAACTTGGCTAAGAACTCACCCCAGGTCCAAACGGCTTTCCTAGCCTCCACAGCTCTCCACCACACATGCGCATATCCACTGAGATAATGGATAGCCAACTCCACTTGAAACTTTACAGGACACCAAATTGATCGAAAGTTGCGCTCTAGCCTCAAGCGCCACTCATTGGCCTCCTCAGGCCCGACTCCACTAGCAAAGAAAGGCGTACCAATCTTCTACATTTGTCCCATCATCACAAGATAGGGAGGATGCTTAGCAACTGCATCTCTCGGCTGCTTAACCACTGGAGGCTCTACTGGAGCCTGAACCAGAACCGTTGCCGGAAACCGCTCCATCAATTGCGCCAGAATACCCTCCATACGATCCAAACGATCCTGAGTTGGAGCAGCACCCATAACTGGGCCCACTCTGCCACCAGCCACACCGGCGCCCTTTTCGGCACCCTCAGCCACATTGACACTAGAGCTAATCTCGCTCACAGATCCCACAAGATCCGTAAAAGTCTCTCACACCTGCGTAGCCCTCGTAGCCACGCTACTCAAAGACTCTAACTCTGGTCCTAAACCTTAACCTCGGCCTCCACGGCCTCCAGCTCTGCGACCACGGGCAACTGTTTTGCTACCACGGGTGCCTACTATACCACGACCTCTAGCACCTGGAGCCATTTCTCTGCACTACCACAGAACAGAAGATAACCACACTAGAAGTCACAAAGAATTAAAAACAAACTCACCGCAAAATCTCTTTAAAGGGGGAAAAGGATGATTCTAAGACTAATAATTGACTAGGCGCACCTAATCAATTAAACACATAGTCTCAGTTCATCCAATCACTAACTGCCCTGAACCGTAAGGGCTCTGATACCAAAATGAAACAACTAAGCTTTTTTTGAAAAAAAACCTAACAATTATACTGCGAAAATTCTCACAAACATATAACCCAATAAATCAATCCATTAGTTCAATAAAACAAATTCAAATCCAATAGACGAATTCCAGAATTCATAATCAAATAATAAACTCTAGCAACCTAAAGCAACATGGTTCACTAGAACTAAACAACACGCATTAAATCATATCATCCTCTTCCTACGCCTTGATTTCGCAGTCACACTTTCCCTTTACCTGCAACACATGGAAAAATGAATTGTGTAAGTATTTTATAAATACTTAGTGAGCCGGTCATACCACCAACTGGTGTAACAAGTAGACTCAGGCAACATTACATACTATAACATATATAACACAATCCAACAAAAACACAACACTACATTTTCAAAACATTTCTAAACCAAAACTGGTCATGTCGAGCGACACCAGCAAGGTGTCGATCGACACACCTCTGTAATGCACCATAATCGAGTTCCTCCTCTCATGACTCGATTTCGAGCGATACGAGTCGCAAACCTGCAAACAATCAATACCAAAAGAATCCACAAACATACAGCAATAGCAACAATTCATTTCACTCGAAAATCCATCACTAAATCATCACGAAAATATCAAACAACCATCATTTCCTAGAAACCTATGGTCGCGAATTCACCTCGAGTACGGATTGAAAAGGATTTGAAGGAATGCACACAAAATCATACTCAGAAACGACATGAATCCTCTAATCCGAACCAAAAATCACGATGATCACGACGAGTTAAGGTCTACGGATACTAAAACTTGAAGAAAATATTTTCTCAAGGATTTCTTTGCAACAATCTTCAGAAAAAAGAATCTCTCTCAATTATCTACCACTTTTCTCTGAAAAACTCGACGGCCACGAACCACGAAGGCTTATAAGCACGCAACCCTAGGTTTTAATCCATCAAACCGAGCCAAACCGCGATTAAAAATCTAATCAACCCGATTCTGCAGAACGCAGTGTCGAGCGACACCAACCATGTGTTGATCAACACCCAGCAATCCTTTGTGTCGTTCGTCACGAACACAAGAATTCATTTTTCTAGTTCGCGGATGTTACAGAACCGCATGAAGCCGAAGAGCACCTTGTAGCCGTGGAGGATCCCATGGACGCTAAGGAC
The DNA here is from genome assembly GCA_963576765.1 of Draba incana. Taxonomy (NCBI): domain Eukaryota; kingdom Viridiplantae; phylum Streptophyta; class Magnoliopsida; order Brassicales; family Brassicaceae; genus Draba; species Draba incana. The sequence continues at coordinate 24,994,107 of OY755211.1, read as the reverse complement.
TTGCAACTTCCGAGTTGACCTATGACGAGGTCAAGAACAAAACAACTTAACGAAGCCATCTCTTTGCTTATGGTTAAGATCACCGGTCAACTTCTTTTGATTGCTCATCAAACCACATTGGTTTTGATTCGAGCCAAGGAAGATGATAATGGGAGGTGTGTGGACTCGTACTCTTTTTTCCTCTCTTCGGTTTTGTCCCAATGGGTTTTCCGAAGAAGATTATTAATGAGGCAAGTGCACACACTCTTCAAAGCCCCATTATCAAACTTAGGCCATTTCTTGAAGCCAAATAAGATGCTTTCGTTGGCCCATTTATCCTTCGTTAAAATATGATTTTTATTTAAAAACTTTGTGTTTATATGAGTCAAATTTGATTAATGTATTCACACTTTATCTTGTGTTCACATTAGTCTTTCAAACTTCTTCTTTAATGTTTTTATGTTTTCCGTGTGGTCAAAGGAAGAGAAAGGGGTTTGTCCTTTCAATTCTTTTGCCTATATAATGTGGCCGAAATCTCTTCAATAAGATTCATCAAACTTTTATTTTAAAATTCTCTCTCAATTGTTTGATCAAAAACCGTATTTGTGTGTCATATCAAATACAACTCTCTCTTATATTTGTGCGTAATATCAAAGACTAGAAGGAGCTTTGTAGTCTAAGAGATCTTCATCTCTCTTGGAAGTACATTTCGATTCACTTTATCATCCGTTCATCTTCCATTCAAAATCGGTTTATCTTCATCATTTCATATCAATCTGTTGCATCCAAACCTCACTTCATTCAACTTTCGAATGACGTTCTTTGGGCATAGATCCTCACGAGGAGTCTATTAATGTACACCATCAATCTTGTTGTCTAGTAGATGCGTCATGGCTCTCTCAACATGAGTCGATCGGAATTGGCTGGACTTTGTATGATCAGTCCCTTAACCGGCTCAAGGTCTTTTCCTCCTACACAATCTTCTGCTCATGCTGAAGTGAAAGCTTTGAGAATGACAGTTGTAGAATTACATAGGCTTGGTTATCAAAATATTGTTTTCTCTGGGGATTTCCAACAACTTTACAAGATCTTACAGTTTGGAGGATCCTCAACTCAAGCATCTCTCTTATAAGATACATGTGGAAAACATTATTCAAATAGCAAAGCTTTGTAATTTCACATTTAAACACATTTCACGGCTGCAAATGGTCATTCTAATCATTTGGCTAATAAGCATGTTAGGATCCATTTGGCCATGGTAATGGATTACTTTGACGACCCAAAAAAATAGATCCATTTAATTAAGGTGGGGGTATTCAATTAGGAAATTTGACTGAATTTGAAAGAAACTATAATTCCATAGAATTCTAGTGTTATTCAATTATGTAATCTATGAATTTTTTTAAATTCATGTGTTATTAGATTGTGTATTTGTAATCATTCTTCCAAATTCTCCAAAATTCTAGTGTTATTCAATTGAATGATTTCTCAATTCTATTAAATGTTTGTGTTATTCAATTTTACAATTCATTTCATGGTATTGTCAATTAGATAGAATTTAATGGAAATGGAATAAAAATTTGTAAAGACCCGATTCTTTGCTATTTTGGTAGGATTTTGGTGGAATGAATTAAAAGACCCATAAAAATCTTGAAAATACTTTAAAATACATCATTTATTATTTTACTTTAGATTCCTTCAAATCTATCATATTATTAGAGAGGTAACTATGCACCAGAATTAAATTTGAGTTTTTATTACAACGTATTTTAATGATGTCTTTAAATTTTACTTTTTAACGGATAAGTCTATGTCTTTGTTTCTAATTTCTTTTAAAATATTGTCGATATCTATTATATTAATATCAGATTTAGATGATGCTGAATATATTTTCATTGTAATCTATCCTTATATTGTTTGTTTCATATATATACCACTTTTAATTGAGATTCTAAAATAATCGTGATTTAGTCTCTTTACCAAGAGAATTCCACGTTAATAGTCTTGCGTGTTTGTTCTTGAGTTTTAATAATTTGGTTTAAAAGTAATTAATTTTTCTGTAATCAGGTTTATAAAACATGCTTTGTTTGTTATTTTGTAGGTTTTGGTTCTTGGGATTTCAATCGATACGGCATGTTTCTTCTTCTTCATACGATATGAATAATATACATCTTTTTGTTCTATTTGTTTCGTCTTGGATTCTTGGAATTTTTTTGGATCACTTCTAATTGTTTATGTTTTTTAAATTATTCGGGTTTTTGTGTGTTAATTTTGTATTATTCGTCTTATTAAACAGGTCAGACAAAAACCAGGTAAGTTTTTAAAATTATTTTAGTACTATTCTAATAATTGTATCATCTTATAAGTTGCAACATGGTCATGGATAGCAATCATCACTCTCAGAGTTGTAGTTTATTGTCTTATGATGATGAGTATATTGTAGCAATCAAACAAGCGAGTATGTGGCTTGATTCTAGTTATATACGTGATTTGTTTGTTATCATATTATCGATGGAAACTTTAGAAAGACATTGGGTTGCTTTGTGTGCTACTTGGAACGAATTGTTTGATGACATGATTCATCATCCGATTAAAAATTTGAAAGACAAATTGTTTGGTGACGTGATTTATCATCCAATTGATTTTTTGTTTTTTAATGTCTATATTAACGTATAAGTTAGTTTGATTTCATTTGTGTAATTCTTTGATATGTTCATTCAATGGATTTTCTTATTTTGCAACAAGCTTTGTAATTGTTTATATTGTTTATATAAGTTACCTATCATCATAGGTAATTGTTTTGTGTATATTAAATTTGTTTTTTGTTTATATTGGAGTTTATTTATCTTATTATTTGTAGATATACTTATTTTGTTTTTAGGCCTAATTTTTTTTTTAATAATTTTAAATTTTCTTACAGATTGTTCTATTTGTAGAGTTGATTATGTTCTTTCTTCTTCTTAAGGAGTTGTAAGGTTCTAAAACTTGCTCAAAATATGAAACTTCTTCGCGGAAATGGTGACGATGATTCTACTGAACTTGCAGAGTTCTCTAAATGGGTTTTAAATATTGGTGATGTAAAATCAATAAAATTGTACTGGTGAATATGAGAATGATATTCCCCAATTTTTATTGATTACAGATTGCGATGATCTTTTACAAGAAATAGTAAAAGAGATATGACTATAGAGGATCATTTGCTTCATAGTTTAGGCTTGAATATTGAGTCCAACGAACCAAGATATTGGTGTTATAAATGACTATATTCTTTCAAAGTTAACTGGTACGTTTTCCTTTGTTATATATTCGTATTGTTTTCGTGACTGCATCTTACTTAGATTACTATAAAAATTTAAATATGAAACTTATGAAAGTGCATAGGAATTTTGTATCTTGCCTCAAATATATGTCATTCTATTAAGTTCATAAACTAAAATATTCATAAGCTATAAGACGAACATCACAACAAGATGATGATAAAATCACCAGAGGGTTTTTGTTCCTAACGTTTGACATTGATTACTTTTATCTTGAAATAATGGGGGTTTGTTTTTAACTTTTTAGCTATACTGTCGTCTATTTATTTATATGATTTATATAAAAAAGGTTCTTTTATTGATACGATGATTTACATAATACTTTATGTAAGTAATAATTTTCTTTAACAACTCCTCGACTAATGTTTTCTGTGTTTTACAGGTGGTGAGAGGATCTATTCCAATTGTGATAGTATTGAGATATATGATTGGAGTAATGATGATGATATATAAAAAAAAAAATGATGATGACATGATATACAATGAAAAAAGCTTTTAAAATGCAACAAGTTGTCTGGTTTGCCCAACAATAGTTTTTCATTAAAGATGGTTTTCCTGCCATGTTATTGAAAAAATGTTAGATCCTAAAAAAGGTATATCTAATAGTAGGAGGCTTATAATAACTCAAATGTCTGATTATGTCATTGGTGCTAGAGTTATAACCTATTTTTGTTGAGATAGAGTTTCATCTTACATCTAATTTGAGTAAAAACAGTTGGCCAATACGTGTGAAAGTTTTACGTATTTGAAATAATAAATCTTTTATATGTGGCAAAAGTCTAAAATTTAATTTAGTTGGTAGACAAGTAAAAAATTTATATATTTTTGATTTATCTATAAAATAATTTATATCAAATCCATAATTTTTGTAAAATCGATTGTTTTAAATCATTCAGTTTTTACATCCTTCTGTGAGTGTTTAAACTCCCACACTAGGGTTTAGAGTCCTTCAAAATCAACAAAATTAGTCAATTCGAGTGTTTTAACTTCTAGGTATTTTACGTTCGTATGTGAAAGTTTAGGCTTCCATATTAGAAAATCTCCAACCTATTGCTCCATTTTTCACTCCAAATTAGAGTAGAAGTGTATATTTTAGATATTACTATCATCATTGTTAGTGTATCTATGATGTTTTAGCGACCTAAGAGAGCCGTAAACATATAGTTGGAAGAAGGCGCATCGACTGTTGTGGAAAATAAATTCAGTAAATATGTACGTCTACTTGGCTTTAATAAGTTTCACTTGACAAATAATACTTGACGATACGTCGTCTTAGAGAGGTAAATCGAGGTAATAACCTCTTATTACCTGAGAACACGCCAAGTTTAGTAAGATGGTGACGTGCTAGTTACTTGACGATACGTCGTCTACGTCATGTAGATATCTACTTGACTTTAATGAGTCTCACTTAAAAAGTAAAACCTGACGATACATCATCTAAGCCAGGTCTAAGAAGATGCGGACATGGCTATACCTTACGATACATCATCTATGACAAGTAAATCGAGGTAATAACCTATCATTACCTGAGAATACACGTCTATGTCAGGTAAGACAAGGTAATAACCTACCATTACCTGACAAGATGTTGTCTACGCCAAGTCTAACGAGGCAATGACCTCCTATTACTTGTTAATACATTGTCTACGTCATGTAAGACATAGAAATGACTTGTCACTTCTAAGTGAGACATGGCCACTACGTCGTTATCAGGTTATAAGCACCGTTACGACGTCGTTATCAGGTTGTAAGCACTGTTACGGCGTCGTTATCAGGTTGGTTAATTTATTTAATATGTAAAATAACATGTGGCTTTGGAGATAGACTTGCAGAGATATCGCAATCTCAGGTATAACGAGGTTTGTCGTTATCAAAACCTCGTAATATGAATAAATAGGAGGTTCAAGTATATCGAGAATCCCAATTATTAAGGAGATAGACTTGCACGTCAAGTCTAGTCCTAATCCGAAACGAATTTGTTCAAGTCTTATAAATAGAGACGTCGAAGAGAGAAGTAGAGGATCACGCAACACATATAAAATTTGAGAGCTACATCTTCCTCGCATCCATGAGATAACATAGAGAGATCTAGCCCTTGTTTCGCATCCACTCACGTTTTTATAACGCTTTAGACATCTAGACATTGTAATTGCATTAAGCTACAAACTTACTTCGATAATCAATAAAGATTTACTTCTCTCTGTTTCCGTAGATCTGTTTACTTGCGAACTTGGTTAAAATTTGTCCAAACATCGACTGTTTCTTTATGTCTGCATTTTGAAACATAAGATGATCAATGTATGATTCAAAACAGTAATTGGACGAGTTTGAAGCCATATATTAGAATATTACACAGAAAGCATTTGAATAAACTGAAGGATCAATCTGTTAAAATTTGTGAGGAAAATGAGAATGAAGTAGTGTCAAGATAAGTGAGACATAGATATACTCATTCAAATTCTAATTCTCCAAAATTTTGTTAGTTTATACCATTTTTCTATATATATATATATATTTTATTTTTTTTACTGAGAGTCACGAGACACATACATGTTTCATGTATATTATGAGATTTTTTATATAGTATCTTATATTAAAAATAACTTTATGTAAAGAACTTTGTCAGATTCATCTCATTCTTTTTGTTTATCGTTTTTACTTGAAAAACTGGAGAGAAACTCCCACAATCGTATATTTTATATCTATTTATGGTCGTAGCGTTCTTTTATGTAAGGGTTTCGGCTCCCAAATTATTTGTATGTGATATATTAGGATTTTGGCCTCTTTTACTTAGTGTTTATTATTGTTTTTCGAGTCTTTCTAGTTCTTTTTATGTCTTTCTCAGGTTCTAGGAGGTTGTGGAGCATGGATTGGAGTTATTGGGACTCACGGGAGCAAACGAGATAAAATTGGAGCAAAAAAGGCAATTTTTCCTAACCGAGCCCCTGCTCGGTTTGCTTGGCCGCCTGCTCGCCCTACCCGCTCGCTAAAGACTTGAAGAATTCCGAATGTCTGGAAACAGGACCGACCAGAACCCATGGACCGGCCGGTCCGGCCTTGAAGATGCGAGAACGGACTTGATTGGAACGGGACCGACCGATCCGGGCTGGAGAACGACCGGTCCCGACCCGAGGCGTAGAAGACCTTAGTCCCTAGAAATGGGACCGACCGGTCCAACCCATGAACCGGCCGGTCCGGACTCAAAGAATCGAGGCCATGCTCTCTGGAACCTGGACCGACCGGTCTCCACAAGGGACCGGCCGGTCCCGACCTTGAAGAATCGAAAACAAGACGCAAAAGAGATGGGACGGTCCGGTCCCCAGAACCAACTTAACCTAATTTTTCCTATAAATAAGAGGGTATCCACCTCTGAATTATAATTCCCTTTTCACTTCATTTTCACGTTTTTGGGAGGCAGAGACTCCATTGTTCCCATTTCTTTGATACTCAAGTGTTCTTCATTCCATTGGATTTGCTTATAAGATTTGGAGATTTCATTCCACAACATCTATTGAGAAGAATTCTAAAAGCCTTATCTCTTTTATTGTCATTATGAATTCTCTCTTGTTGTTTGATGCGTTTGATCTCTCCATGGTCGAGTAGTTCCTTAGCTAGATTAGGGGATTTCAATGGTGATTTAGGATTGATTAGTGACTGAGCTAAATAGGATAGATTATCATATGTCTTCATCAATTGGGGTTCGTATTGCTTAGGCTAGCGTGGCCGCCTAGTCTATGATTTCAGGATTTAAATTATTCACGACAGTGATCTAGGTTGCTAGATAAACCATTGGTGAACAATTGGTTTGCAACCAACGACAGTTGATTGTTGCCATCAATTGTGAACAAATTGAACCTTTTCGATGATGCTTGTCAACATATCTGAATTCAAACGACAGTTTAGGCATTTAGGTTGTTAGACAAAGATATTGATACATCACGACAGTGGGGCAATATTATCTTTATGTTTGAGTTCTAGACCGAAATTGCATTAGTTCCTAAATAGTTGCTCAGTCCTTAGTCCGAAATCACCGGCGAATGACCTTGGTCTAGTGCTTGTCTCTTATTGATTTCCATATCGTTTATTTGCTATTTTTCTGTTTTGAAATTACAACCAAATCATATTTTATCTTAGCTTTAAATTAGAATCTATAATCTCATAGTGTAACCTTGGTCTCTGTGGATTCGATACCTTTTATATTACTGCGATTGTCTGTGCACTTGCAGCTTTATATTTGGGTTAAAACTTAGCACATCAAGTTTTTGGCGCCGTTGCCGGGGACCAATTGCGTTACCTTTGATTTTTGGTTTTATTTATAGTCTAAGAATTTTTGCTAATTTTTTTTTTTTTTTTTTTTTGCTATGAGTCAGGAAGCGATGAATACTCAGTTGCAGTTGTTGAGGGATCATATTGCTCAATTGCAAAGGAATCAACCACAAGCTCCACTAGTACAGCCGGGTATAGGGGATTTGGATAATCCTCATGCCTTTTATCAGAACCGTTCGGCAATTGTTTCACCAGCAATTCAGAGGCAAGATTATGAGATCAAGCCTCAGATGATCTCATTGGTGAAACAACACTTATTCCATGGGTTACTAGCTGAGATACCGATGGATCACATCGAGAACTTCAAAGAAATCTGCAGCACTACGAGGTCTAATGGAGTACTGAGTGAGTTCTTGAAATGCAAGTTGTTCCCGTTCTCACTTTCGGACAAAGCTTTTAGGTGGTTGAAGTCCTTACCTGCTGGTTCTTTGAAGACATGGGATGAGGTTAGAGCTGCGTTCTTGGACCATTTTTACACCAAGTCCAAGGCAGCTTCTTTGAGGAACAAGATCTCATCCTTTCAACAACATTCTGGTGAAGCTTTCTGTGAAGCTTGGGAGAGATTGAAGGAATACCGTAGGGAGTGTCCTCATCATGGTTTCAAGGATGAGCAAATTCTGGGAATCTTCTATGATGGAGTTGAATGGGATTATCGGAATGCCCTAAATGGTGCGAGTAATGGAAACTTCATGACCAAGACTAGAGATGGTGCTTTTAAGCTGATTGAAAACCTTGCTTTGAGCTCTAGCAACAAGGATCCTGAGTATGATAGGTCCAGGATAGTCAATAGTGTGGACACTCGGAAGATTGATGAGCTAATGGCGAAGGTGAATTTGCTTCTACGCGAGAGTCGAAGACCGGTCAATTTTGTGGAAGAGAATGAGGCTGCTCCTATTTCTCAAGAGTTTGAAGATTATGAAGTTGCTGAAGTACAAGAGGTTAACTTTGTGAGTGGTCAAGGATACCAAAACCATGGGTTCAACCCCAATTATCAGAGCCCACACGGTTAAGGATTTCAAAAGTTCTACTCCAGCAACGCTCAAGGGAATCAGTTTATCCCTAACCAAAATCAGAATCGTTACCAAGGAAGGAACCAACAATAATTCGCCGCGCCACAACAAGCTACTTCCGCGCCTACATCTCAGGATGAGTTGAAGAGTCTCATGCAGCAACTGATGGTTAACCAGCAGCAACTGATGGTTAACCAGCAGCAGGCGTCCACTGAGATTAATGCCAAGGTAGATCACATGTACAATGATCTAAATGCGAAGTACGAGGCGGTTACCGCGCATGTGAAGAAATCGGATACTCAAGTAGCTCAAACTGCCGAAGCTATTAAGAGACCAGTTGGGTCTCTTCCAGGACATGGTGAGGCTAATCCTAGGAAGCAATATCAGGTAAATGCTATTGAGTTGAAGTGTGGAAAGTTGTTGGTACTGCCTACAATCACAAGCTTCCATGTGAAGGCTAAGGAGAAGATTACCGAGCACCAAGAGAGTGATTTTTCTGAGAAGGATATGCATAAGGAGATTGGTTCAAGCTCAGGGATACCTCAGGGTTCAGTTCCGATCGATGCAGCGAAAAAAAATTCCGAGCACCCGCTCCCTGCCGCCGATCACCTGCTCGCACACGGTGCTCCCACAAAAATTTCAGAAACTTCGCCTGAGCGAGTTTATGTACCAAGGGTGCCTTACCCTGAGCGAGTCTATGTACCAAGGGTGCCATAGCCAGTACCTCCTAAGGAATCTAGGAAAGATTTGGAGAATGTTGAGTGTAAGGAGGTGATAGAAGATTTGGAGGTGAAGCTCCCTTTGGTTGATGTCGTGCAAATGATACCATCACACAAGAGGTACACGAAGGAATTGGTTGCTGGTAAGATTGTTGAAGAGGAGAGGGTGATGATGGTTTCTGAGGAGTGTAGAGTCGTACTTCAGAGTAAGGTGTTGGCAAAGAAAGGTGATCCGGGAAGGTTTGTGATCTCTGTGAAGATAGGGCCTTCCACATTTGCTTGTTCGTTGTGTGACTTGGGAAGCAGCGTCAATTTGATGCCATATTTTGTGGCTAAGCGTTTGGGCTTCACCAAACTCAAACCTACCAAGATTTCGTTGGTTTTTGCGGATGGGTCTAAAAAACTTCTGGTGGGTGTTATTGAACATTTGCACGTCCGAATTGGGGATACTTTAATCCCAGCTGATTTTGTGGTTCTTGAACTTGATGAAGAACCAAAGGATCCGTTGATTTTGGGCAGAGCTTTCTTACACACATCACGTGCTATCATTGATGTCGAAGAAGGCATAGTGGACCTGCGTCTAGGAGACATGGTAGTTCAGTTTGAGATGAACAAGCTTCTCTAGAAACCAGTGATTGATGGACATGCTTTTGTTATCCATGATGGAATAGAGATGTCAGAAGTTGAGGTTGAGGAGATTTTGGCATGTGATCCGCTTCAGGTCGCATTGACAAAAGCCGAGGGTGAACACGGTTTTCTGAGTGAAGACACCCAAGGATTTGCTAAGTTTCTGGATCCTAACATCATGGTAGAGAAGGGAGATGAATTTCTGAGTCTGGGAGAGGGCACAAAAATCGAGAGTCAGCCAGCACCCCAACGAGCACCTACTCCCGAACAGCGAGCACCTGCTCCCGAAAAACCTACTATTCATGGTTCTTGGAGTGAGCTGAAAGCTCCAAAGCTAGAGTTGAAGACCCTCCTAGCATGGCTCAGATGGTTATTCAGGTTCCGAAAGATTAAAGACAAGAAAGGATCCGGTCCGTTCACCATGAAGGAGGTGAGACCACATGAGGACATAGTGTTGCTGGACACTAAAGGAGGTGAGTTTGACCCTCCTTGAGCCCGAACGGTATACTAAGTCGAGCTAACGACTTAAAACAAGCGCTTGATGGGAGGCAACCCATCGGTACGTTTTCTAACTATTCCAATTTACTTTCTTTTATTACTAACTTTGAATTTCAGTTTAAGTTTTCAGAACTTTGCTTATAAAAAAATAAAAAAAAATAATAAAAAAAAAAGAAAAAAAAGGGGTAGAAAGGAGCACTTGCTCCCCAATACAGAGCACCTGCTCTCGAGGAGATCAAGCACCATCAAGCACCTACTTCTACTCGGTGATATCTTTCCTATCCTACTATCATCATTGTCTTATCCGTGTTTTGTTTTTATTGTGTCGCCAATCTCTTGAACTTTTTCACACCGGAGACGGTGTGATTTAAGTCCGGGGGAGCGGTCTTGTTATTGTGTCTGCTTTTGATTTTAGTTTTTATTGAGTCTGCTTTTTAGTTTATCGAGTCAATAAGAGGCTGTTTGGAAATGGAATTATGAACTTGATCTATTGGATTTATTTTCGGACTAGGGATTACTTGTATGATTCACAGCTTGGCCAAAGTTCTGTTTCGAGAACCCTGCATCTCTGCCGAGCACCTGCTCGTGCAGGGTGCTCCCACGACAGGTTATGGGTAGATTTTAAATTTTCCACCAAAGCTCATACTTATCGGAAATTAGGTTGATCCAATGTCATCTCAAATTCCTATTTGGTATTTAATCTTGACTTTTAACTTCTTTCTCAGGGGTTTGATGTTCATTGGGCAAGACTTTTTCGAACCATATAAGACACCGCAACTTTCCAGCAAGTATACTCTTTCCTCTCTAACTTTTGAATCTTTTGCTTTTAAATTCTCCCTCTAAAAAAAATAGAAGAGAAAAGATAAATAAAGGGGAGAATCTTTTGCCCAAGTGACCCAAGGGATGATGCGTAAACCCGTATCTCTTTTGGGACTCGCGGAAAGCATGTTGTAAGGGAAACTAAAAGAATCGAAGTGAACCAAGGGATGATGCGTAGACCCATATCTCCTTTGTGATCTCATTAGATTCGTCCCATAAAAAAACTTCAAAGCAACATGCCCAAGTAGCCAAGGGATGATGCGTAAACCAGTGTCTCTTTTGCGACCTCACGGAAAGCATGTTGTAAGGGAAACAAAAAGTTTCGAAGTGAACCAAGGGATGATGCGTAGACCCGTATCTCCTTTGTGACCTCATTAGATTCGTCCCATAAAAAAATAATAATAAAAAAAAAAAAAAAAAAAGTTGAGAAAAAGAGTATACGGGAGAGAGTCTTGGTTAGGAGAAGTCGGCACCCCTTGAGACGATTCCCCTTGGGTGAGATCACTGTACTTTCATTTTCAATAATTGATTAAGAGATGATATTGAGAATGCCGAAGTTTTCATGAGTTTTAAGTGAATAAGGTTAGATCGTGGTACATGTTCTAAGGCCAAGTGATGAAAGTATGAAGTCCAGAGATTTTTCCAACAAGCGAGTGAATTCCATGTGATCTTCAGATATTCTTCTGTCCTTGATCTTGTTTTGTTTGAGGACAAACAAAGGTCTAAGTCCGGCGGAGTTGATATATTAGGATTTTGGCCTCTTTTACTTAGTGTTTATTATTGTTTTTCGAGTCTTTCTAGTTCTTTTTGTGTCTTTCTCAGGTTCTAGGAGGCTGTGGAGCATGGATTGGAGTTATTGGGACTCACGGGAGCAAACGAGATGAAATTGGAGCAAAAAGGCGATTTTTTCTAACCGAGCACCTGCTCGGTTTGCTTGGCCGCCTGCTCGCCCTACCCGCTCGCTAAAGACTTGAAGAATTCCGAATCTCTGGAAACAGGACCGACCGAAACCCATGGACCGGCCAGTCCGGCCTTGAAGATGCGAGATCGGACTTGCTTGGATCGGGACCACCGATCCGGGCTGGAGAACGACCGGTCCCGACCCGAGGCGTAGAAGACTCTTAGTCCCTGGAAATGGGACCGACCGGTCCAACCCATGGACCGGCCGGTTCGGACTTGTAGAATCGAGGCCATGCTCCCTGGAACCTGGACCGACCGGTCTCCACAAGAGACCGGCCGGTCCCGGCCTTGAAGAATCGAAAACAAGACACGAAAGAGATTGGACTGACCGGTCCGGTCCCCAGAACCAACTTAACCTAATTTTTCCTATAAATAAGAGGGTAGCCACCTCTGAATTATAATTCTCTTTTCACTTCATTTTCACGTTTTTGGGAGGCAGAGACTCCATTGTTCCCATTTCTTTGATACTCAAGTGTTCTTCATTCCATTGGATTTGCTTATAAGATTTCGAGATTTCATTCCACAACATCTATTGAGAAGAATTCTAAAACCCTTATCTCTTTTATTGTCATTATGAATTCTCTCTTGTTGTTTGTTGCATTTGATCTCTCCATGGTCAAGTAGTTCCTTAGCTAGATTAGGGAATTTCAATGGTGATTTAGGATTGATTAGTGACTGAGCTAAATAGGATAGATTATCATATGTCTTCATCAATTGGGGTTCGTATTGCTTAGGCTAGCGTGGCCGCCTAGTCTATGATTTCAGGATTTAACTTATTCACGACAGTGCTCTAGGTTGCTAGATAAACCATTGGTGAGCAATTGGTGTGCAACCAACGACAGTTGATTGTTGCCATTCATTGTGAACAAATTGAACCTTTTCGATGATGCTTGTCAACATATCTGAATTCAAACGACAGTTTAGGCATTTAGGTTGTTAGACAAAGATATGGATACATCACGACAGTGGGGCAATATTATCTTTATGTTTGAGTTCTAGACCGAAATTGCATTAGTTCCTGAATAGTTGCTCAGTCCTTAGTCCGAAATCACCGGCGAATGACCTTGGTCTAGTGCTTGTCTCTTATTGATTTCCATATCGTTTATTTGCTATTTTTGCTGTTTTGAAATTACATTCAACTCATATTTTATCTTAGCTTTAAATTAGAATCTATAATCTCATAGTGTAAAATTGGTCTTTGTCGATTCGATACCTTTTATATTACTGCGATTGTATGTGCACTTGCAGCTTTATATTTGGGTTAAAACTTAGCACATCAGTATGTATTCCTGAAAATTTATATATTTAGCCAAATTAAACATTGGGAGAATTGCCAAAATAGGCAACATTCATTTACACAATGTCACAATAAGACTTTCTCATATTTGGTCAATGTTTTTCGAAAATGACCTTAAGGTTTTTAAATCTGAAAAAAAAATCTGAAAATTATAAGCATGTCATGAATAGTGTATTTGTATAAAAAATTTATTTTTTTAAGTTGAAAATCATGTGTTAAAAATGATTCTAGTTTTCCATTCTACCGCTGATTTTTGCAGTAGAATTTAGATTCTGCCCAAGTCAAATAAGTCTATCAAGCGTAGAAACAAGTTTCTACTTATCCTCAACATTCTACAATTGCGAAGAGCCATTTTTCCACCACTTAGTCTCATTCTACCAAGCACAGATAGAACTTTCTGCCCCATAATTCTACAAATATAAAGCCATCTACTGAATAGTAGAATGTAGTTTATGCATAATTAATAACCATGTCCTTAAATTTAGGAGTGAATATATTATTTCCTAAAATAAATATTTGTAAATATTTCGTACGGATTTTTTACATTTTAGATATTTTTGAAAATATTTTATATTTTTATTTATTTATATAATTGTTTTACTATTAACTTTCCATTTTAAAGTTCCAAAAACTAAAAAGTCCAAAAAGTAGAAAAATAAATATATGTAAATATATAATAAACTTTTGTAAATATTACGTAAAATAAATATAATAAAATTTTGTAAATATTACGTAAAGATTTTTTACATTATTAACGTTTTTTGAAAATATTTAATATGGTTTCTTATTTATTTAACTAATTTTTTTACTAATAATTTTCCATTTTAAAATTCAAAAAACTAAAAATTCTAAAATAGTAGCAAAATAAAAATTTGTAAATATATAATAAAATTTTGTAAATATTACATAAATATTTTTTACATTATTAACGTTTTTCTGAAAATATTTCATATGGTTTTTTATTATTTAATTAATTTTTTTACTAATAACTTCCTATTTTCTATTATTTCGGAACTGATTTTTTTTATATTTAGATTTTCTAGATATTTGATTTTATTGAGTTTACTTTATGATTTTTTAATTACTGAAAAATTAAAAAATTATCAAATTAAGGATATAATTGGGATTTAGAATAACATAATCCTAATGGGACATTTCTAAACAGAATAAATCCCATTGGGACATTGCACAAATCAATTTGGCCTAAATTAGCAATTCTCCCTTAAACATTCCATATTTTGTGTATATGTGTGTGGGAATATTTACAGTTATAGATACTATCTGGGAAAGTCATAACACAATAAGGTACATACCACACTTGAGTGACTTTGGGTGGAAACCAAGACAAATTCTGACCAATTTGCCCTTCAGAGGAAGGAAGGAATTAGTTACATTTTGCTCAATCTGAACCATTGAAAATCATTTATCTTCAACGGCCAAGATTAAAAGTTTTGTTTATGTTGAAAATCTTTATCACAAAGATTATTGTCGTCTCTTGCTTTTTCAGATTCGAAACCATTATTCACTGGCATGATTCCGACGTTTTTTTCAACACGGTTCCGGTCTCCTGTGTGATTCTTTTCTTTTGCCTTTCTCGAATCAAAACATACTGATTCAAGTCTGCAACATCTCTAAACTCGAATCAAGTTTTCTTCCTATGGTTCGTTGATGTAACAAACGTAATTCCGGCGAGCCTTGCATCCTCCGCCGGTTCAGCTGTCTTCATCGCCGTTTGAATCGAAATCCCTAAAAGTTTTTGACACCTCAACATATGCATCTCCGACATAGCTTCTTACCATATGCGTTCCGGCGAATTCTTCGCATCTCATCATAGGGGATATGTATTTGTGGATATGATTTCTACCAATTGAAGTATCGTCACCAAAGATTTGCCTAAAGCAATTCTACAAGATTATGAGAAGTAATACAACTAAAAGGTTTGTTTAAACTTTTTACATATTGATAGATTCTTGTGTTGTGAATCCATAAATATTATTATACACTGAATCCTTAAATCTTCTTATACCAATGATTGCTTGGTGATGGAGGAAGTCGATGCGAAGCTAAACCGTTCTTGATAAAAGAATATACCGTAGAATGTCTGATGGATAAGTATTTATATACATGTTACTATGATCGTTCTACTTGTACATGCCTCTTAGTCAAGGAATTTATGGTTATCGTATGGACAAGTGAGTCAAATCATTGATTTTGATGGCTTCTTGTTGAATTTATTCTTTTTGATGATTTTGATGGTTTTTGCATTAGTGTTCTTCTTGGAGATTGGTAGACAAAAGTATCGACAATTATAACTTTACTGAAAACATAGGCGGTGAGCAAGACGAGAGGATCGACGGTCAATTGCGGAGACGACAACGAATTAGAAAGAGACAATATCAATTCTTATCCACGAGACTTGTGTAAATCAAATAGTGCCCACAATATCATACCCAGCAAACCGCATCCACGTCGTCATGGCCGTAAGAATTTGTTAAAAACAATGTTATGTGAACAGATAACTATTCCCAATAGGCAATGTTTTGTGAACATGTAATTATGGATATGGTATAGTGGGCACAAAAGAAAAGTTATCCTATAAGAATCAAAACTTAAGATTAAACAAGCAAAACCATCAAAGTCTACTAAATTAAGAGAAGCAGAGAAGTAAACAAAACCAAGCTAATTACTCTTTATTATTGTAAAACTACCTTTAAATTTCATTAGTAATATCCAAGCGATGTTAACAATATGGACAACGCAGTATGGTTACAACATATCGTTTATGTATATAACGTCTGACCACCCCATACGGACCACACGAATACTGACCACCACACATTGACCACAACTCGTATTACCTTATTGGGGTGTTCACCGCACACTGACCAAAAAACAATTAACCACCCCACACTGTCCACGGCTTGTATTCTCTTCATTAGTGTATATTGAACACTTTTTACGACTTGTCATATCTTAGTGGGTAACCACCGCATACCGACCACAACTTGTATTACCTTCATGCGTGTCCACCGATTATTATCCATAGCTCAAACACATGTCGATCCTAATACATGAATATTTTTTCATATTATTTTGGGTAGGTTTTCTCTTATTACTTGAGTTTAGTTGTTGAGTATTATTATGTTACCTTTACATGTAATAAGATTGTGATAAATGTTTTGGAATGCTTCAGAAGAAAATATTTTTTTTCATCGTCTATGCCATAGACAAAATGTAATAACTAAGAACTCAAAAACTATAAGGTTTGAAATGGAAAAAAATTTCTCTAATGTCTAACTAGGCCTGGGCATTCGGTTACCTATTCGGTTTTCGGATCGGGTTATTCGGTTTTCGGGTTTTCGGTTTTCTGAATATAAAAACCATTCGGGTTATATAAAATATCGGTTCGGATTCGGTTCGGTTATTTTCGGGTTCGGGTCGGTTTTCGGATTGGATGTTGTAAACCGAAAAAACCGCAATGTAAAACGAATTCGGTTTATTTTGACGGTTTTCGGTTTATTTCGGGTTTTTAAACCGAAAAATCCAAAATAACTGAAATAAAAACAAATACCCGAATGTAAAATCAGAATTCTCATATGTAAACTCAAACAAAACTCATCTGTTTACAAAGCCTCACCGAATCACTCTCATAAATAATAGCAAACCGGAGAAAGACACCACAACGCACAACTCTCCTTTGCTATCGGAGAAGATTTACACTGCCAACCCCATAACCCACTGATTGTTTTCCACAACACATTACAAAAAATGGTGATCAAAAGAGAATATGAAACAAACTCAAAAAGAGGCCCAAGAATTTGCAAAACTAATAATGTATTAACTTTGAATTGAGCATAACAAATGTAGCCAAAACCATCCTACAATAAATTCACAAGAATTTGTTCACTAATGTATTAAGATAGAATTAGGAGTAATAAATTATCCTACACTGATTCATAGAATCAAGCTAATTTTTTTCCAAATCTTCAGATTATACCAAGAACAACAATCACATAATCAAGAAATTCTCTCAATCGTTTGGTACACAAACATCGCAAGTACCAAAATAATCGAAATATTCGATATTTCGTTTGTACCATAACAATTTCTCTTCTTCGTCCTGATCTCCACATCCTACAAAAATTAATTTGTCTCACAAAAATCATAAACCCAGAAAACGACCAAATAAATCTAAGTGAATCGAGCATGGAGATTTCCAGTTTGTTATGAGATTGATAAACAAAGAGGATTTAGGGTTAAAGATTTGGTCGAATCGAGATATGGAAGCCCAAATGTTGAAAAATTTAAAGCTTTGGCCGGGTAATACACATATAGTATATATGTGTTTATAGTATTCGGTTTTATTCGGGTAACCACGGATAAATAGGTTTTTACCCGAACCCGAATCCAAACCCACTAACCGACTGAAATGAAAACCATACGGGTTTTACCATGAAACCGTATCCGATCCAAACCCGGGTTTTTCAGTTTGGGTTCGGGTTCGGTTTTTGAGTTCGGGTAAAATGCCCAGGCCTATGTCTAACACTGAAATCTATTCACGATGATAGTGACAATATTAACAACAAACCAGTCCATGATATCTTTTTTGTCTAAACTCTAAATATTTATCAATTTCCATGTGACCTATATCAATCAAACCGTATCCACATCATCATGTTCGTCGGAACTTCTATCCATAAAGTTGTATCCATGACATCATGTCTCTCGAACCGTATCCATCGAATCGTATCCTCGATATCAGATCTGATCTGTCGGAACTTCTATCCATCAAATTGTATCCACGTCATCATGTCCGTCAGAACTTTTATCCATCAAATCGTATCCACGACATCATGTCCCTCAAACCGTATCTATTGAATTGTATATGTCGATATGAGCAAGAGAGAAACAAAGACATATAATTTGACAAGAGACTCATAAGCTATACAAAGGGTGTGTCCCTTGATTTTTATTGAAAGGAGAATAAAACAGAAACTTTGACAAATTATATGAATGCTTAGTTTGTGTGGGGTTAAAGTGTCATGCTTGTTCTAATATTCGTTGCTCTATGATTCCATTTTGCTAGATTGGTATTGTCTTGCATACACATATTTTTGTCTTTTTGTTCTTGTTCTTTTGGTGTAACGATTTTGCGTTTAGTTTATTGGGTTGTGAACATAACTTCATTTTACATGCAAGTTCGAATCCAAGTTGTGTTAACATTGTGGACAACACAATATGATCATAATATCTCCATTCATGGATAATCGAACAAATAAATGGACAAGCTAATACAAAGAACATAATCTTCTTTTTCCAAACACCCAAAACGGAGAGAAAGTGCAAATTCGAACAAATACACAAACAATTCATATATTTGGTGTAGATCCGTTGTTGCTTCTCCAATCTTCGTCGGCAAAGATGAGATGGAGATGTTGATACTATTCTCCATTTACACTCTAAACATCTGAATAACTTTGAATATCAATTATTATCCACGAGACTTATGTCTATCGAACCGTATCCACAACATCATGTCCGTCAGAACCTATGTATATTGAACCGTACCCACGAAACCATGTACATCAAACCGTATCAACGCCATCATAACCTTAAGAACTTCTGTCCATTGATCCATATCCATGAGAACGTATTAAACCAAATGCTTCCTCTGCATCACTCTCTTTTTCACCAACCTCAGAAACTTCAAAGCCATAATCCTTTGAAACTGACTACCAATCATAAAACATAAAGCAAGCACCTAATCTCATTTGAACACAACGAATAACAAATTAAGACATTGGGACAGAGCTTTTCAAGTCCAACCATCATAAAAATACACAATCTATGAATCAAAGATACAATATGTGGACACTTTAACCAAGTTTAAATGTGAGGATCTTGATGGGTAAACTAAACGGAGGGACATCACCATAGTTTTGCTGGAAAAGTGGTTCCTTGTCCGGCGAGAGACTGAATGTTCTCGGAGACTGAGAATGAGAAGAATGATGACTGATGAGATCCCACTTAGATCGTCACTTTGATAGGTTGAGGACAAATCCGGATTCGATATTCAGTAAGAGAATCAACGGATCAATGATGGAACGAAGGGTCACACAAGAGCTGCGGAAGGACTCTTGATTTACAGATAGATCAATGGGTCACACAAAGGTTATGAGAGAGCCTTTGATTTACCGATTTGATCTAGTTATTAGAAAGAGTTAGAGAATAAAAAGCTAGATAAATTTAGAAATGAAAATACAAGAGTTTAAATAGAAAAGACAAGTCTACATGCAGACTGTCTAGAAAATAACAACAATAATTAAAGACATAGTTTGAAAAGATAAAACCCAAAATAACTCTTAATCTTCTGATTTTTGTCACTTTATTTGGGCTTGAAATTAGGCACTTGATTTGGGCTTCTTTTGGACTTGAAATAGGTAGAAAGTGGGCTGGACTTGATGGCTAACACCTTAGAACATTCTCTGAAGATTCTGGCCCGGTTTGGATCATCAAATAAGTGATTTGGATGTGAATCATTTGCCTCATTAAAAACCTTTTTTTTGGAAAACTCATTGGGATAAAACCAAAGATAAGGGAAAAAGAGTACAAATGAGATACATGCCCATTTGTTGATCAAGTATCAAAACCAATGAGGTTAAGATAACTTCTTTTCCATCAGTTCCCTTAGCAACAAGTGACTCCTTAGCTCCATTTTCCTTATCTACAAGCTGCTCCTCTGGTTCAAGCTCCTCCTCTGGTTCAAGCTCAGGTGCACGCATGGGTTTTAGCTCCGGATCCGTTGGCATGCTCATATCATCCCTTCCCTCTTGAAAAGGATTTGACCTTAAATCTGACTCTCCTGAAACAAAAACAGAAAAATCAAAAACACCAAAATATTTATAGATATTGCACTTACCTTGGAGATCAAGTTTGTAGGTATTGTTGTTGATATGGTTGTCATAAGGACACAAATAAAGTTCATCATGATAGTTGCGATCTTTGAGAGCTTTCGACAGATCTCCCAACTCCATATTCATTTCCAAAAGAACAAATCTTTGGAAAGTGTTAAGCTCCATAGTCAAAACAACTCCAATTCTAGTTCTCTCAAAGAAATTAGACAAAAGAACTTCTAAATCTGGTGGCTCTTTTTTTGTACCTGCAAAATAGTCAACACCTATGGCAAAGAGCAAGTGTGTTATCACAGTCATAGAGTCTCTATAAACAAGTAAACAAATCTCAGTTTGGACCAAAGAATTATCCCTATCATGTTCTTTTTTTTTTAAAGCATTTTAAGATATGAGTTTTGTTCAAAAAAATATGCGAATAATGCTAAACATTTCTCAATGTTTTGTGGATAGATTAAATTCATGTTCCCAGCCCTTAAATCATGGAAAACAAAACAAGAGAAAGAGACACTTACCTGAATAAGATCCATGGTATTTCCATTGCTCATTACGATAAAAAGGAGTGGTGTTAGAACAGGTGGTTTGAATCGTTTGTCTCCCTCCCTCTTTTTGATTCTTCTTATGCGCTTCAAGGGGCAAAGACAAGCGCATTATACCTGTGTGATCAAGGGGCAAACGAATTTCAAAAGCAGAGATACTTACCTTAGTGTATATTGCATCAGGTGGTTCATCTTTGAACATCAAAGAAGATTTAACTACTCTTCCATTCTCCTTTGGTCCATAGTCAATTTGATTAGTGAGAACATGAATCATTCATGCCTTTGAGTTCTTAACCTGTCTGTCATTTTCTTTCACAAAAACTAAAGAAAACACATCAAATGTGCGATTCGAATAATGAAACAAGTTATGAAGAGGATCAAACAGGCAGTCCAAGGCAAGTTTAGAATGCTTTTTATCAATTTCATTCACTTTGTCATAAATCAGAATGTGATTAGATAACAAGCAACATTTTATCAGAAAGAGAATTATCATTTACAAACTTAGAAAAGCTTTGTTCAAAAACATGATCTTTGAAAGTTGGTTTGCAAGGTTCATGAAAATCACTGAAAACATTTTGATTTATTCCAGAAAAAGTTGTGTTCATTACACACTCGGTCTTAGTTCTAAACAACTCAAATATGTTGCTAAACAAAGAAACTCTCAAAGCAGGTTCAAATTCACAAGTTTTATCACTTAGAAGACCTTTTGGCTTTAAGAACTTTTCATGTGTAACAATTTCGAGAGTTGAAATCATTTTGTCAAAAACAGAATTTGAAACACGAAATTCTTTCACAGTTTCCAAACCAAAACGTTTTTCATCTTGAGTAGAAATCATCATAAACAAATTAGGCTCAGTCATAACTAAATCAAGTTCCTTACAGTATATCCTTGTGTGGTTATCAGGAGATAGCTTAATGAATGGTTCTTACACAAGGTCGGTTGGCTGCTCCAAGTCTGTATTCAATGGCAAGCTCTTTTGTGCTTTTTCTGCTGATTCTCCTTCTTGGATCTGTGAAAATAAAGAACACTACTCGGTTGCACCGGTTCCACATTGGTTAGTTTTTCATGCACAAAATCAGATTTGACAGAGGAAAGAATACATTTAGCTTCCAAGGAATTTTTGAGAAAAGCAAGATGGTCCTCTGTTTTAATTTCAATTTACCCTTCCCTTCTGCTTAGGTGTTGCTGATCTTGATAAGCTTCTAATGGAGTCATAGGAATTAAGGAGATCTTTTTGCCATTGAACTTCAATGAGTATCGGTTTGTAATACCATAATAAGTAGTTTGGCGATCAGATTGCCATGGCTTCCCTAGCATAATGTGGCTAACTTGTATTGGCAAAACATCACACAGTATTTCGTCCACAAAGCTCCCAATGGACAAAGACACCATTACTTGTCTGGTCACTTCTATTTCTCCACTGTTTTTCAACCATTGCAGCTTGTAAGGTTGTGGATGCTCTTTAGTCTCCAAGCAAAGCTTCTCCACCATTGTTGAACTTGCAACATTTGTACAGCTGCCTCCATCAATGATAAGGCTGGACACTCTGTTTTGGATTAAGCACCTTGTTTGAAAGAGACTCTCATGTTCATGATCTTGGTTTTCATCACTTAGAAGCTTCTCAGTCTCCAACAATTCATTTCTGATTGGTGGTACTTCTTTTTAATCATAAATTACCTTTGAATCTAAAGCTTCCTCTTTCTTTTTGGTGTGGTTCTCCTTTGTTGCTGCAGTACCAAGAGATTGGCGTGTTGTTGGACTCTTCTTTTGACTATTCAGCACGGCCATAAGTGCTTCTGCCACTTGCTTTTTCACTTCTTCATATTTCACTTGGCTACTCAACTTGTTCTGAAGCTGTCTAGTTTGCTTAAAACTTCTATGTTTATCCCTGCTGTATGAATTATATTCTACTTCTTCTCTAGCTGATTTGCTTTTCCAATCAGGCTTCTCCTGCAGTCTCTTGTGTTGTGCCTCTTTCTGCACATAATCAGTCATGTAAAAATTAAATTTGTTTTCATTTCTCAAGAACCTCTGTTTTTGTTCCAGCTAGGCTTTTGTTGAATAGTTGAAAACTCCTTGCTGTGGAATCTGCTCATATCACTTACTCATTATTCCTGAAACAATCACAACAAATCACCAGTAAAAAATCCTAACACAAGTACAACAGGTTAATTAAGAAAACAATTTCTGCAATTCGGATCTAACGGTCAGTTGAAGAGTCAAATTTTCTAAACACAATAATAGAACGAGATCGTATCCAAAACACAAGATCTAATACAGATTCGAACAGTTCGCAAAAAGATCTACACGATGCTATCAAAAATCATACGAAACGGATAATCGATCAGCCTTAAATTGGTAAAACAAAGTTACGTAGAAACTGGAAAAAAAATGAAAGGATAGATAAAACCGGATTCAAAGTGTTGCTACCACTTGATGAGATCTCACTTATATCGTCACTTTAATAGATTGAGGATAGATTCGGATTCGAGATTCAGCAAGGGAATCAACGGATCAATGATGGAACGAAGGGTCACACAAGAGTTGCGGAAGGACTCTTGATTTACCGATGGATCGATGGGTCACACAAAGGTTATGAGAGAGCCTTTGATGTACCGATTTGATCTAGTTCTTAGGAAGAGTTTGAGAATAAAAAGCTAGATAAATTTAGAAATGAAAATACAAGAGTTTAAATAGAAAAGACAAGTCTACATGCAGACTGTCTAGAAAATAACAACAATAATTAAAGACATAGTTTGAAAAGATAAAACCCAAAATAACTCTTAATCTTCTGATTTTTGTCACTTTATTTGGGCTGGAAATTAGGCACTTGATTTGGGCTTCTTTTGGACTTGAAATAGGTCGAAAGTAAGTTGGACTTGATGGCTAACACCTAGAACATTTTCTGGAGATTCTGGCCCGGTTTGGATCATCAAATAGGTGATTTGGATGTGAATCATTTGCCTCATTAAAAACCTTTCTTTGGAAAACTCATTGGGATAAAACCAAAGATAAGGGGAAAAGAGTACAAATGAGACACATGCCCATTTCTTGGTCAAGTATCAAAACAATTGAGGTTAAGATAACTCCTTTTCCATCAATTCTCTTAGCAACAAGTGACTCCTTAGCTCCATTTTCCTTATCTACAAGCTGCTCCTTGGGTTCAAGCTGCTCCTCTGGTTCAAGCTCCTCTTCTGGTTCAAGCTCAGGTGCATGCATGGGTTTTAGCTCCGGATCCGTTGGCATGCTCATATTAATGACGGAGATACAAAAGAGAAAAAAACACAAGAGTAGATTTTTCTTGGATTGAGCAAATCCCATCAACGATTAGGGTCGGAGCATAGGTAGTGTCGACGTCGATTTGCGAGACCATCTCCGGTGGTGGCGAGAGTGTAGTAATTTGCACAGGTTTTAACCGGATTAATCTCTATTAATCAACCTAGCGATAATTCTTTTGCCTATGATCTAGGGTTTGTAAACGATGAAATTATAAGAACGGATCTCGAATATACCTGGAGTTTTGCAGCGGAATTAGAATAGGGATTCGAGATCTTTTGCGCATCAAGTGCTGCGCCTCTACGGTTAGTCCACACGCACACAAACTGGAATCCGCAGGGATGCTAGTACCTGGAATCGGATCTCTCAGGGAATCCTACGTTTCAGAGGCGGCTATGGACTTAAGCTTATGAGGTTTTCGTCCCTCATATCCTATATATAGGCACGAGCCAAAAACTTAATTGACCAGTATATAAATTGGCTCAAATTAAGTCATTAAACCGAAATCTCTATTTCGATTATTGGCCCGTGTCGATCGACACTACTCAGTGGTGTTGATCGACACCTTCTTTAAACCACGATTATAATGTGTATCAAATACACATGTCGATCGACACCACTCTATAGTGTCGATCGACACATCCTCTACAACATGATTTTTGTGTGTATCAAATACACATCATTTGATCATTACATTAATGATCATTCCCACATAAAGTAAATCCAGTTTGCTTAGGTGTGTGACCCTGTAGGATCATATAATACTAGCAATGAGTTCATAACTCATAGATCATCAGTGGCTTCTAGCAAAACGTCATGACCACCTAGTATCATATGAATGTCTAATCTCGATAGTACAACTATCTCTAGAGTGAATACAAGTGTGATTTCAGGACATTCCCAACAATCTCCCACTTGTACTGGAATCAACTATTCCCATAATCCCTTTGTCTCTATATCTCGATATGGCATAAGGCAAGAACCGTGTCATCCTTATTACAGCCAATATCATGTTCATCGAACTCCGATTTATGCTGATTAAAAACAAACGACTGACAATCACCTCGTTTGAGCGCGGCCACGCATTTCTTAGTATCAAATCTTCGATGGGCCCTGAGATATTTTTCTCCTGTTATATAGGAGGGACAAATCCCATCTTGTTCCATCCCTGTTACTTTACACACTTCATGATACGCCCAATCAATGCCTTTATAGTCACCTGTTACGGATAATGTTTGACAAAGTCAAAGCGGACAAATTAATATGCAAGAAATCATGATGAACTCAGGTCTAAGGACTATACTCTATAGTCGTAATGAGAACCTCTTATGACACTTATATAACTATCCTGTAGAGTTCTCATTAGCGGGTCATGTCCGATCCTGTGGTCTCTAACACATATCTATGTGATTGACTTTAATACTCTTATTAATGACTCCATGAAACTTAGTCATCAGTCACCTCACATACCAGTCTCACGAGGTTGTCAGTGTCCCACTTTAACAACCTTGACCAGGGACAAATATAATCTATGTCATTTATCACTTATAGGGTTTCATGATCAAGTCCTCAACTTGATGACCTATAAGAATGCCATAAATTACTTTGGGACTATTATTCAATTATCCAATAATCAAATAATACATGAAACAATTTCATTATGACATAACCAAAGTATGTCCACATGAATATCATAACATAACTAAATCCATTACAACTCCCACTAGAATCAAGATCACATCTTAATATATCCAATACCTACAGCAAGAGGGTGAAACTCATGCTTAGGTCGTGGGAGAGGCTGCGGCGCTCTGCTTGGAACCCTTTCCAACAAACCGCAGGCTGCGGTGCTCTGCTTGGAACCCTTTCCAATAAACCGCACCGCCATATAGACACAAGACATAACCAGGTTCCGACCGGAAATCGTCTTTGTCTGTCTAACCACTCTCAACAAAAACATTACTTCCTTAGTTCACCAAGCTCTTAACCTTAGTATTTCTCAAATACTTGAGAATATTCTTGGTAACTGTCCAGTGACTTTCACATGGATCATATTGGTATCTACTCGTCTTGCTTAAAACACAAGCAATATCTGGACGAGTGCAGGTCATGGCATTCATGATAGATTCCACTGCATAAGCCTGGGAATCCTACTCAAATGTTCTTGCTCAGCCAGTGTCTAGAGACACTGCATCTTGCTAAGATTAATGCCATGAGACATTGGTATGAGGCCCTTCTTGGAATCATGCATATTGAACCTGTCCAAGACCTTATCACCATAAGCATCTTGACACGATCCAATTAGCCTACCCAATCTATCTCTATAGATTTTTATTCCAAGAATTCACGCGGCTTCTCCCATGCCTTTCATTGAAAAATAACTTCCGAGCCAAGTCTCTAAAAACTAAAGCAACGGAACGTTATTTCCGAGAATAAGTATGTCATCTACATACATAATGAGAAACGCAACTACACTCCCACTAGTCATCTTGTAAACACACGGTTCCTTTTTCATTCTTGATTAAGTCAAATATTTTGACTGCTTCATCAAAATGAAGATTTCAACTCCGTGATGCTTGCTTCAATCCTTACATGGATCGATGAAGCTTGCATTCTTTCCCAGCATTATTTGGATCACATCCATTTGCCAAATCTCATCACCATGATAAATGACAGTTGCTAGGATAATCCGAATGATTTTAAGCATAGCGACTGGGGAATAGGTCTCTTCATAGTCATACCATGAATTTGCTTGAAACCTTTAGCCACAAGCCAAGCTTTGAATATCTGGATATTCCCATTTCGGATCTAGCGGCTCCAAGCCACTTATCGGAGTACGGGCCCAACACTGCTTCTTCAAAATTCGCAGGCTCGTCATTGTCAATGATCAACAAGTCATGACAATCGGTCGCGAGAAATCCCTATTTCTCGGAATCGTGACGTATACTTCTGGCACCACAGGTATAGGTTCTACAACTCTTTGTAGATCCAGCTACTGCTCTTCCTTAACAGGTTGAGTAGTCTCCTGTGATTTTCGAACATCTTCGAGTTGTACTTCACTCCCACTGTTCTTCTTGGAAAGACAATCTCTCTCAAGAAAACATAGTTCTTAGCAACAAACACTTTGTTTTCAGAACTGTTGTAGAAGTAGTATGCCTTGGTTTCCTTAGGACAACCAATGAAGTAGCACCTATCGGATTTGGGTGCGAGCTTATCAGATATGAAATTTTACATAAGCCTCACAATCCCAAACTTTCAGGAAAGACAAATTGGAACTTTTCCAGTCCACATCTCATGTGGTGTCTTTGCAATTGATTTTGATGGAACCCTATTTAGTGTAAACTCAGACATTTCGAGAGTGTATTCCTAAAAGAGATAATGGAAGATCTTTGTGACTCATCATTGATCGAACCATATCCAATAAGGTCCGGTGAGCTGTGAAACGATTTCCACACTCTCTCAGATGATCACTTAACTCTTGACTTAAGTATTCTACTCCGCGATCTGATCGAAGAAGTATTCTCCTCCGCGATCTGATCGAAGAACTCTAATACTTTTGCCAATTTGATTATGTACTTCATTCTGGAACTCCTTGAACTTTTCAAAGGATTCCAACTTGTGACTTATTAGATAAACATAGTCATGCCTACTGAAGTCATCAATAAAGTATTGATAATTTCCTCTAGCATTGGTGCCCATCGGGCCGCACACATCTGTATGTATAAGGCCCAATAGTTCTTTGTCCTTTCATTTAGTTTGATAAAATGGGCCCTAGTCATTTTGTCCAACAGTAGGATTCACATTTCTCACATGATTCACAATCAAGTGAGTCCAGAAGCCCATCACTATGGAGCTTCTGAATCCGATGTGGCCCAAAATGACAATGCTAGAGAACCGTTTGATGTTTATGTTATAGACAGGCATAGATTGGTTTAAGACATAAAACCCATTCTCTAATGGGGTGCTACCATAGAACATATTATTAAGATCAAAAGAGCAACATTTGTCTTTTATCAAAATAAAATCATTCAAAATCATACAGGAAATTGAAATGACATTTCTGCTCATAGCAGGTACATAATAGCAATTATTTAGTTTCTAAAACCAAGCCTGAAGGCGACTACAGATGGAAACTTCCTACAGCTAATGCAGCAACCCTTGCTTCATTCCTGTTGAGCATATCCACTTGTCCCTTCTTCAACGTTCTATTGTTGCTTAGGCCCTGCATATTTCAATAAATATGAGCACCACAACCGGTATCTAATACCCTTAAGATAGAACTTGAAATAACATAAATACCTGAAGAAGAAGTCTCATACATCTTCATTATTTCCATAGTATCTTCCATGTATTTCTTGCATTTTCTCCTCCAATGCCTTGGCTCCCCACAGTAGCAGCATATATCATCATCAGATGGGCCAGACTTGGGTTGAGTGAGAAACTCGGGCTTATCCTGATTCATAATCTGGACGGCCTTTCTCTCACCCTTGTCTTTACCAGGTTTCTCAAACCTTTTGCCCTTCTTGATATTGAGCTCAGCTGTCTTGAGCATGTCATGCAGCTCAGTGAACGTCTTCGCCAAGCCATTCTTGATGTAGTTCTTGATGAACTTATCATAGCTCGACGGCAGTGACTGCAGAATGATGTCAGTAGCCAACTCTTGGCTAATGGGACAATCCAGTCTCCTCTGGTTATCAATAAACCCATCATCTTTATGACATGAGGACTCACTGGAGCATCCTTTGGTAGCTTGCACTCAACTAGAGATTTAACCGTCTGGTATCTCTCAGTTTGAGTCTGCTCCTGAAACATCGTTTTCAGGCTAGTGATCATCTCGATGGGCGACGCCACGTTCTCACATTGCTTCTGCAAGTCAGAGTTCATGGTAGCCAACATCAGACAACGCACATCGACCACATCATAGTAATGCTTATTCCAAGCATCATATACTGCATGTGAAGCATTGGACCTTAGTTTCTCGGGGAGAACTTTCTCAAGGACGTAGTCCTTTCTCTCCTGCTTGAGAACGATTCTCAAGTTCCGATACCAATCAAGGAAGTTGGATCCATTTAACTTGTCCTTCTCAAGGACGGATCTCAACGAGAAAGAGTTTTGATTAGACATAACTGTAATAAGAAAAGAAAAAATTCAGTTATGATATTCAGGAAATGAGAAATCTTAACAATTAAGAAAACTCGCATTATATTCAAAACAATGTTTTCTCAAATGAATATAATGATCCAAGATCCATATTTCACCAAAACCCGAGCGAGCCACTGGCTGTCACTCAAATCTCAGCTATATAGGTAAGCAACACTTTGCTAATCATATCCAATATGACTCTTGGTTGTGGATAAGACATCTTATGTTTTATCCACCTGATGTCTATGGGCCCAGAACTTCTGATAGCCCACTCAAGTAAACCAATCTCTTCAGTCATGTAATAGCTGATGTCATGCACTGCAAGCCTATCAACACAATTACCTACTGCCTTACTCATGTAACTGCAGATACCTTGCACTGCAAGCCTATCACGCAATGAAACGAGTCTTGACAGCTGACAAGATCGGGAAGACATCTAGAACACTTGATATTTAGTTGAGGAACAGAAATTTTAATCCTAACACATATCCAATATGCATTCAGGAAGGTCTAGAATCTCATTAAATCTGGTTTGGTTATTTGATTGTAGGTTCACTAACTCACAATTTTCGTAGGCTGTCGATCGACACTATCTTAGTGTTGATCGACACTCACCTCTCTGTAACAGTTCTTCGACAACCGATCAATCCAATTGGACCGGTTTCGATAACCGACCCGATAACCGGTCAGTGTCGATCGACACAACATTTGTATCGATCGACATTGACTAACCAAATTTAATTTTCTATAACCGGTCAATCCAATTGACCGAATCGATAACCAGTCAATCCAATTGAACCGGATCGATAATTGGTCTCTGTCGATCGACATAACGATTGTGTCGATCGATGCCAACCAAACCAAAACAACTTTGCGATAACCGGTCAATCCAATTGAACCGAATCGATAACCGGTTAATCCAATTGAACCGGGTCGATAACCGGTTGGTGTCGATCAACACAACATTTGTATCAATCGACACTAACCAACTCGCAATAAACCACAATAAGCCGGTTTAATTGATTTCTAACCAAGCGCGATAACCGATTCAATCCAATTGAACCGGTTAACCAACCGCAAGGCCGTGTCGATCGACACAACCAATTTGTGTCGATCGACACTAGGGTTTCTGTAACTTTGATCTTACGATCGAAAACCCTAAAATCTTAGCAAAGCCGTGTCGATCGACACAACCATTGTGTCGATCGACACGATCGGTTCGGATCAACTTTAACAAAACAAATTCAGTGAAAAAAATTGATCTATCAAGCATCCTAAACATCACATGTTTCAATCTGAATTCTCTAATTCAATTATATGCTTTAAGATTCATTCGTTAAACCCTAAGGCTCTGATACCACTGTAGTAATTTGCACATGTTTTAACCGGATTAATCTCTATTAATCAACCTAGCGACAATTCATTTGCCTAGGATCTAGGGTTTGTAAACGATGAAATTATAAGAACGGATCTCGAATATACCTGGAGTTTTGCAGCGGAATTAGAATAGGGATTCGAGATCTTTAGCGCATCAAGTGCTGCGCCTCTACGGTTAGTCTACACGCACACAAACTGGAATCCGCAGGGATGCTAGTACCTGGAATCGGATCTCTCAGGGAATCCTACGTTTCAGAGGCGGCTATGGACTTAAGCTTATGAGGCGGCTATATATAGGCACGAGCCAAAAACCTAATTGACCAGTAAATAAACCGGCTCAAATTAAGTCATTAAACCGAAATCCCTATTTCGATTATTGGCCCGTGTCGATCGACACTACTCAGTGGTGTCGATCGACACCTTCTTTAAACCACGATTATAATGTGTATCAAATACACATGTTGATCGACACCACTCTATAGTGTCAATCGACACATCCTCTAAAACATGATTCTTGTGTGTATCAAATACACATCATTTGATCATTACATTAATGATCATTCCCACATAAAGCATAAAGTAAATCCAGTTTGCTTAGGTGTGTGACCCTGTAGGATCATATAATACTAGCAATGAGTTCATAACTCATAGATCATCAGCGGCTTCTAGCAAAACGTCATGACCACCTAGTATCATATGAATGTCTAATCTCGACAGTACAACTATCTCTAGAGTGAATACAAGTGTAATTTCAGGACATTCCCAACAGAGAGATGACAGCTTCTTCTTCTTGCTCAGAACGCATCTTTTTCCCCCCTCGTGAAAAAAAATTCCCCCAAACTTCGATATTCAATTGACAACAAAACTTTCAGAATGAGAAAATCACCTTTCTTCGGCGTACCACCGGCGAAGATCAGCGAAGATGTTGATTAAGGTTGATGAATTTTAGGATTAACCTAAAATGTGAAATCTAGATCTGTAAAAAGTGAGAGATAAAAGTTTCTCCTTTTTTTCTTAATTATTACCTAATGAAACTTTTAAAAAAAAACTACAAAAATCAATTAGATCAGTTAGCAAAAGGATATATTGGACAATTCCCACCCACAAAGTCCCTCAATTGTGCAAAGTGTTTTATCTTGTAAAGAGTTTCATTGAAAGTGCCTTATTATGTAATCAACCCCACGATTTGATATCACTTAAAATCCACAGATATAGTCAATTCGAGCTGATTAAAGTGATAGATTTATTCAAATTAATCTGTTTTAAACCATGCCATACTGTAACTATTTATGAGGATTTAGGCTCCCATTTTAAGGTTTAGTATAACTTAGATATTTAGTCAATTTGAGGTGACTGAAATCAATATATTTACTCAAATCAATTCGTTTAAATCATTCCATACTGTAAATACATTTGTGAGGGTTTAGGCTACCATATATTAGGGTTCTGTACCACTAAAAATCCATAAACTTAATCAATTCGAACTGATTAAAATTAAAATATTTATTCAAATCGATATGTTTAAATCATTCTATATTATAAGTACATTTGTGACGGTTTAAGCTCTCATATAAGGGTTTAATACCACTTAAAATATACATACTTATTAATTTGGATCTAAATAAAATCGATATATTTATTCAAATCGATCTGTTTAAATTATTCCATTATGTAAGTACATTTGTGAGGGTTTAGACTCCAATATGATTAAAAATAATATATTTATTCAAATTAGTATGTTTGAACCATCACAGACTGTAAGTACATTTGAGAGGGTTTAGGCTCCTATATTAGGGTTTAGTACGACTTAAAATGCACAGACTTAAGTCTATTCGAATTGATTAAAAATGATATATTTATTCAAATTGATATGTTCAAGCCATTCGAGACTGTAAGTATATTTGTGCGAATTTAGGCTATCATATTAGGATATAATATCCTTGTTTTTTTTTAAATAAATAAAGATAAATTTATATATTATATAGTTACTAAACATTTTATGGTTCATTATCCACCATTTTTAGTTCATTTTATTTTCCTAAAAATGTATTTTAGTTCTATATACAACAAAAAAAAAATTATATATAAAAAGATTAAAATATTAGAAAATATTTATTATAAGTTGTAATGTCCGCGCAAGGACGCAGATAAAAACCTAGTTCATTTATTGAATTTTTTTTTTTTTCAGCAAAGTGAATTTCATTGATTTAAGCCCATTGGGCCATTACATAATTTGTTACGTGATTCAGACGGAGAAATTGTACATTATAATGAGATTTAATCAAACACGTGTACAATTTGATCAGACTCAACTCCTATGCTCCAACCACGTGTCCCCTACGTGTCAACCATGCTTGAGAGGAAGAACATAACCGGAATCAACATCGGCGAAGACTATTCACCCGATGGCAACAGATCCAGAAATCCTCTTCTAGAAATTGTATTTACTGATCATACTCCACTCCATAAATTCCGATCAACACTTTCACTGGTTCAATTCAGTTGAGCTTGAAGAATGACCGGAATTCAAAACCTTTCGTTGACAAGTAAAGCACAAGTACCAATATTCCTTTGTTGTTGATTGAAAGAAAATGGGAAATCTCAAGTCCAAACCGGCCGTTCGACCCAACGTCGATTCCGGTCTGCAAGCAAGAGACACTTTACTTATGAAGCCAATTATGGCGAGTAAAGATTTACGCCCGTGATGAGTGCCTATAACAAAGGAAATTTGATACAAGATCCCAAAGGATTAATAATAAAATGAAAGGTTTTGTTAAAACGTAAAAACCGAAAAAAAAACTAAACTAAAATCGGACGAAGCCGAAGATGAAAATCGGGCTAAGCCGAAACCAAAATCGGAACAAAGATCGCCCGAATCTCTCTGAGAGAGAAACAACGAAAAATTAGATCGGACAAGCCGAAATTAAAGCCGTATGTACAAGCCCAACGCCGGTGAGAACCGACGCCGGGCCGATCAACGGAAATGTTCTTGGCTTTGTTACTTTGCTGTTTATGGTCTCAAAGATTTAGTGTTTGGTGTATAGCTCGGTATCTCTCTAGTTCATTTATTGAATAACACCCCCTAAATACCCAACTGAGTTCGGTTTTTAATATGCACTCAGTTAATAATTTTATATTACTACATATAATTAGTGGGAGCCACAACCACATCAATTATTTCAGAGATATTAAGGTTTTGTGGCAATCTCTTTGCCAACCACGTGTCCCCCCACTAAGTGAACAAATTAAAATATCTTCCACACCTAATATTCCGGATTTACTAACCCACCGACTCCGCTTTTGCATATGGAAAGGTTCAATGTATGACCGAGTAAGCTCGAGCTATATCTGGTTTGATAGAGAGAGAGATGACCCACAAATTTATTCATACACATCTGGATAGAGAATAAGTTGATAAAACGATTTGCCTCATGGATCCGAAGATATATTATATTAATTTCACGTCGATACAACTCAATTTCATCTGAAGCATTATGAAACTCGGAAAATTATTTTCGCAATCAGCACTAGACGCAAATGCATTTAAATTAAAAACGTTAAAAGAAAAAAACGAAAGATGGATCAGTTATTCGAAGCTACAAAGTAGGGTTTTTTCCGACGATCCAAGAAAACCCTTATTCCATTGTTTTTTTTTCAAGAAGTCTTCGCGGTGGTGGCGGCACCGTCGCCGGAAGGAGTAGGAGCATCGGTGGCTCCACCACCTTGACCAGCCTTAACCTCTTCGTGGCCTTTGGCTCCATAAGCTTTCATCTTGTATTCATCGACGCTGGTAGAGTCATCAACGTACGGACTGTTGGTCGGCAAATCGACGTCTTTCGCTACTTGATCTGTCTTCTTCTCCGTTGTCGTCGTCGTCGTTGGTTTCTTTTCGGCCTCCATTTTTTCTTTCTTTTGTTTTTGTTTGTGTAATGTTTTAGTATTAGATTTGTTTTAGGAGCTTACTTGTTAGAAGATGAGGATTTATAGGACTTGTAGTTACACTATGGCTCGTATATCTCTGACACGCGGTAGTTACGCGGTTCCTCGAGATCTACGTGGCTTTGGTACATGTCGGCGGCTTTATTGGTTATGGGCTTTATTTTATGTGGGCTTTCTGGATGTGACAATAAGCGTTCATATAATATTACGTGGTCTTTTATTCAAGTTGGTAGCGTAATTAGAGAGGCCAAGTATCAAACACAAAGAAAAACTAGAGACATTATAAGACGAAATCGACATCTTACTATCTCGTCTCATTCATCATTTGATTACGGAGTCACGTCGGTCCTCCAAATACCATTAAATACCTTTTTTAGACTGCTTTATCTTTGGACCTAAAGTAACATATCGTGAAGCTCGAAACCTTGGTTAAAATATGGATACTAAATTTTATTTTTCACTACGGTTTTTGAATAACTTTAGCAAGATTACGTTTTCATAACTTAAGACCATTTCCAACGAAGGTTTTCAACTAATATCTCACTAATTAAAAAAAGAAAAATAACAAAAAAGTAAAAAAGAGGAAGAGAAACTTGAGAAGCGGTTCTCGACCTTTTAAAAAACTTTTCTCTCAATTGTCATTTATTAGGTGGAATAACCAAAAAAATATATTATAATTAAAATCCTAGTCTTTTAGCCTAAATCTAATGATCATAATTGTGCTACATATGTTAATTTTTACTAGTTTACTAATTATATATTTTTTTGTGCTAGTGAGCAAATTAACCATTTATCAATTGGTTGATTGTTTTTCTCATTATTAAAAAATTAAATAAATAACTAAATTGAATAAAATTTGTTAAAATACTATATCTAAAAAAATAATAGGTTTCTCTATGATGTGGATGCTTTAAGTTCACAAAGAACCGGTTACTTAAGATTTTATTATTATTATTATTATTACCTTTTAGGCATAGAAAATGTTTGAATTAAATTAATTTTATTACCAAGTGGAGTTAGACACTTGAAAAAGTAGATTAGTACAGCTTTGTTTTTACAACTAAACATTTAATTATATGAGTCTCGCACGATTGATTACCCAAAATGGACTCAAATTGCTTACATAAAAATAGCCGAAACCTAATTGATCGAGCTAAAGAATCAGCTCTCAGATTTGAGAAGTGATGGAAAATTGAGGGAATCGATTAGTGCGGTGTTAAGCGCTCTTGTTTTTCTATTACTGAAATAACAGTTTTTTGTTGTAATAAGAGAGAAAGAGAAAAGAGAATGAGAATTGAGTTGTGATTTATTCCAATAAGAACATAGGTATATATATAGTATTACAATAACTTGGGGAAGAGTAAGAAGCTTGGAGAGAAAGAGACTTGGTGAACAAGGCCATAATCATATATGGACATTCACATTAAATGGGATTTATAACACTTCCCCTTGAATGTCCATTATCTAAAACTACTCATAATATGCAAGTGATGCTGCCTCATTAAAAACCTTACCAAGAAAACCGAGTGGGAAAACCCATGGTTAAGGGAAAAAGAGTGCAGCGCGTATTTACTTCTTCTGATGATTAGATGACTTGAGCTTTTCGAGACGACGCAGTCCGATACCATAAACTAGCTTCTTGAACGTAGCGGTTGGAAGTGCCTTCGTAAAGAGATCTGCAAGATTTTTACTTGAACGATACTATAAAACACGAACGTGCTTTGTTCTATTGTCTTTGATTCTTACTTCTGTGGTTGGAAGTGCCTTCGTAAAGAGATCTGCAAGATTCTTACTTCTGTAAATCATGGGTAAAAAAGAACTTTGGTAGAATGTGCTTTGTTCTATTGTCTTTGATGTATCCTTCCTTGAGTTGTGTAACGCAAGCTGCATTATCTTCATGAATGACTGTTGGAACTTCCTTTCCCGTAGATTTACCGCAATCTTCTCGTATGTGTTGGATTTTCAAACGTAAGCATACACACTCACGGCTAGCTTCATGTATAGCCAAAATCTCTGAATGATTCGAAGAAGTAGCTATGATAGTTTGCTTCATCGAGCGCCAAGAAATGGCTGTTCCACCACATGTGAATACATATCCTGTATGTGATCGAGCATTATGTGGATCAGATAAAATCCTGCATCTGTAAAACCAATTAAGTCTTTCTTTGATGTGTTAGAAAAGAATAGACCCATATCTTTTGTACCCTGAAGATACCGAAACAAATGTTTAATCCCATTCCAATGTCTTTGAGTTGGACATGAGCTAAATCTAGCCAACAAATTTACTGCAAAAGCTATGTCGGGTCTTGTATGAGTAGCAAGATACATCAATGCTCCGATTGCACTTAAATATGGTACTTCAGGACCAAAAATCTCTTCATTGTTTTCCCTTTGTCGAAAGGGATCCTTTTCCACATCAAGTGATCTTACAACCATAGGACTACTTAAAGGATGAGCTTGATCTATATTGAACCTTTTAAGCACTTTTTCAGTGTATGTCGTTTGATGCACTAAGATTCCACTCTCGAGATGCTCAATCTGCAATCCTAAGCAGAATTTTGTCTTTCCAAGATCTTTCATCTCAAATTCCTTTTTCAAATATTCTACTGTTTGTGAAATCTCTGCAGGAGTTCCAATGATGTTTAAATCATTAACATACACCGCGATAATAACATATCCTTGCTCAAATCTCTTTATAAAAATACATGGACTGGTAAGATCATTCTTATAACCTTCTTTTAACAAGTACTCACTAAGACGATTATACCACATACGTCCTGATTGTTTCATTCCATAAAGAGATCGATTTAACTTGATACTGTAATCTTCTCGAGAACTAGATTTTGCAGCATCTGGCATTTTAAATCTTTCAGGGACTTTCATATAAATATCAGTATCTAGTGGTCCATATAGGTACGCCATAACTACATCCATGAGGCGTAAATCAAGTCCTTTTTTAATTGCTAGACTGATAAGGAATCTGAAAGTAGTTGCATCCACCACCGGAGAATATGTCTCCTCATAATCAATTCCAGGTCTTTGTGAGAATCCTTGTGCAACCAGACGTGATTTATATCTCACAATTTCACCATTTTCATTCCTCTTTCGCACAAAGACCCATCTCTGTCCCACTGGTTTTACACCTTTAGGTGTACGGACTACTGGTCCAAAAACTTCTCTTTTTTCAAGAGATTTCAATTCTGCTGCTATAGCTTCTTTCCATTTTAACCAATCATTTCTTTGTGTACACTCATCAACAGAAGTTGGTTCATGATCCTCTAATTCTTCCATAACATCAACTGCTACATTGCATGTAAGAATATCATCGACGTCGATTTGATTTCGGTTCCATTTTATTCTAGACATGACATAATTAATTGTGATCTCTTCATTATCAGCTATCTGAACGTCTAGATTCTCTTCTGGAGATTTTTCAAAAACGTTAGATTCCTCGAACTCGCCATTATCAACTTTAGCTCCTTTTCTTTTCCGAGGATTCTTATCTTTGGAACCGATAGGTCTACCACGCTTCAGGCGTGCTATAGGCTCATTAGCAGTCTGATGTTGTCCTTCTGGGACATTAATTCGAACTGGAGCATTTACAACTGGAATATATGACTTTGTCACTCTCTTAGGGTCAGTAAATGCGTCTGGTAACTGATTTGCTAATCTTTGTAGATGAATTATCTTTTGTACCTCCAATTCACATTTCTTGGTACAAGGATCAAGATAAGATAATGATAATTCATTCCATTTAATTCCCTTTTCCAGCTATTTATTTTCTCCCCCTAATGTTGGAAAAATAGACTCATTGAAATGACAATCTGCAAAACGAGCCTTAAATAAATCACATGTGGATGGCTCAAGATACTTAATTATCGAGGCAGATACATATCCAACATATATCCCTATCCTCCTTTGAGGATCCATCTTAGATCATTGTGGTGGAGCAATTGGAACATATATTGCGCATCCAAAAGTTTTTAGATGGAAAATATTTGGACCCTAACCCAGAACCATTTGTGATGGGGAGATCTGATGGTTACTCGTAGGCCTAATGCGAATTAATTTTGCTGCATGTAATATAGCATGTCCCCAAGCAGATATTAGGAGTTTAGATTTCATTAGTAATGGTCTAGCAATCAATTGTAAACGTTTGATTAGTGATTCAGCTAAACCATTCTGTGTATGAACATGAGCTACAGGATGTTCAACACTTATCCCAATGGACATGCAATATTTATTAAAACCTTGAGATGTAAATTCACCAGCATTATCTAGGCGGATTGCCTTTAAAGGAAAATCTGGAAAATGTGCTCGTAATCTTATCACTTGAGCAAGTAACCTCGCAAATGCCAGGTTTTGGGTTGATAACAAGGCTACATGTGACCATCTAGTCGATGCGTCAATTAGAACCATAAAATATCTAAAGGTTCCATATGGTGGGTGAATCGGCCCACAAATATCTCCTTGTATGCGTTCCAAAAAACCGATAGATTCAGAAGTTACTTTAGTTGGTGAAGGCCGTATGATTAATTTGCCTTGTGAGCAAGCAGCACATGAGAAATCATAAGGAAGAATCTGCTGGTTTTTTAATGAATGTCCTCGTGAATTACTGATTATTTTTCGCATCATACTTGAACCGGGATGGCCTAACCGGTTATGCCAAACATTTAAATTATCAGTAAACTTCTGGTTTACTATAGCATTTGCCTCAATTATACTAAGCTTAGTGTAGTACATTCCAGTAGAGAATGCTGGCAATTTCTCCAAAACATTTTTAGTACCTTGGGTAGTACTTGTGATTTGAAGGTATTCGATATTTCCTTCACTCATAGTCTCAATATGATATCCATTCTGACGAATGTCTTTAAAACTCAACAAATTTCTTTGAGACAAGGGAGAATATAACGCGTCCGTGATTTCTAATCGCGTTCCCTTAGGCAATAATATACTTGCTCTTTCGGAGCCTTGTATTATCTTTGAGCTACCCAATATAGTACTCACACTAGCTTTTTTCATTATTAAATGAGAGAAATATCTCTTGTTTTTCAGAATGGTGTGGGTAGTTGCACTGTCTGCTAAACATAGATCTTCACCATTCATTGCCAATAGAACTTGAAGAGTATTCATGTTCTTCATATAAACAAAATAAAATTAACTCAATAAAATATCTTAATAAAATAACTCAAATTGGAATGTCTAACAAAATAATAAATCATAAAATAAAACTTAGAATAAAAATCAAAGCAAAAGCCAAAAGCAAGAAAACAAAGCGACAATGTATTAAATAACCATAATTAAATCTAGGGCTGCTTGTTCCCTTCAGGGGTAATGAAATCATCAACTTCCATGGCAATGTTGTCAACAGGACCGAATCCATTATTACCAAAGTTACCGGTACCAAAGTCTTCAGGACCAAGACCGATACTACTCAAACCAAAGTCATCTTCACGATCTTCAAAAACGAGGTTTGTTTCCACGTTTTTTCCTTTTCCTTCCAATATTTGGTTGTAAAGTTCAACCAGATGCTTTGATGTACGACATGTACGGGCCCAATGACCGCTTCCTCCACAGCGGTGACAAACATTTCCATTAGATTTTTCTTGTTTGTTACCATTCCTATGGTCCCACTTCTGGTGAGAGTTAGTGTTCTTGAAAGAGACACCTCGACCTTGACCTCGACCATACTCGTATCCACGTCCACGTCCATGTCCACGTCCGTGACGTCCATAATCACGACCACGATTGTTACCACGTCCTTGAGCATGGTTAATAACATGGTTTGCTTCTTTTTGGTATGACACATTCGCTTCAGGGAATGGAGCATAACCAGTTGGACGTGTCTCATGATTTTTCAATAAGAGCTCGTTATTCTTCTCAGCTACAAGGAGCGCAGAAATAAGTTGAGAATACTTCTGGTATCCTTTTTCGCGGTACTGTGTCTGCAGGACAAAGTTACTCGCGTGAAACGTTGAGTATGTTTTTTCTAACATATCAGCATCTGAGACTTTCTCTCCACATAACTTCATCTTAGATGTTATTCTGAACATCGCAGAGTTATACTCACTTACAGACTTATAGTCTTGTAATCTCAGATGGATCTAATCATAACGAGCCTTGAGTAAGATCACAGTTTTTTTGTGATCATATATTTCTTTAAGGTCATTCCAAAGGGTCTATGGGTCTTTTACCGTTAGGTATTCTTTTTTCAAATCCTCATGGAGGTGATGGCGAATAAGGATCATAGCCTTTGCCTTACTTTGATAAATAAGGTGCATGCAATGTAGCATTTTAAATAACATATTGATAATTAAAAGTTACTGTATCAAAGAATATAAGTAACTATGCCGAAAGAACCAGAGAGTAGAACAATTAAAATAATATATTCTTTCTTGAGTATTATTGGATTGAATAACATACACAAGTATGCTATCAAACACAAGTCTCATATATAATAATATACTCCCTCCGTTTCAATATATAAGCTCTTTTGGGGTTTTTGTTTTGTTTCAAAATGTAAGCTGTTTTGATAATACTAGGTACTTTTAACTTTATTGAATACTGTGTGACCAATATTATTTTGCAGTCTTTTTTATAATTGGTTAAACTGTTTTTAAAAAATATTTTAAATGCTACTTTTTAGAGTAAAAGTAGTTTCTTAATATTCGCGATTTTTGCTAAAACCTCTTATATTATGAAACGGAGGGAGTTTATATTAGATAGCAAGAGACGAGACAGAAGGTTATGAGACAGAAACTATGAAAACATAAATTATGTATATATATATATATATATATATATATATATATATATATATATATATATATAAGTATGAGACAAGGCAGTAGATGTTAAAATAAAAAGGCATACTAAGGATTGATAAAATAAGTGAACGAGTTATACTATATACTTTAACAAAAGCCACCGAACAATATTAAACAGAAAGCAAAGTCAAACCATATAAGACAGAACAAAAGCAATTGACTTAAATCGAATTATAAGAGCAATCGGTTATTATAAAACTAAACACTACATCTAATACTTCATAAAAACTTACAGATCAAAGGCAGAGGAAAGGAAAAGGAGATGAGTTGGAAAAACTAGGGTTTTTGCACAATTGATTAAAGTTTCGTGCTGATAACGTGTTGTAATAAGAGAAAAAGAGAAAAGAGAATGAGAATTGAGTTGTGATTTATTCCAATAAAAACATAGGTATATTCAGGTTTAGATCGTCACAACGCACCGGTACCTTGTTCCATATTTTAATATTTGTGTTTAGGTTTTGAATCCCTATTTATGTATATGTGCAAGTTTTTAACATGGTTATGACAATTATAATACAGTTTTATTTTTATCGTTAAATTCATATTGAGCTTTATTGATCCCGTTCTATACAGGACGATTACCATTCAGAACTTATTTTAATCTTTCAAACTTTCATTGACCGAAACATGTTGTCTTTATTAATTTATACTAGGTGTTTCAATATATTTGGATTAAATTTCTTTGAATTTATTTTTAAGATCGGCGTATTTGTTACATGCGGGATTTGTAGTGAATTGTTTCAATATATTTGGATTAAATTTCTTTGAATTTATTTTTAAGATCGGTGTATTTGTTACGCATGAGATTTGTAGTGAATTGTTTCAATATATTTGGATTAAATTTCTTTGGATTTATTTTTTAAATCGGTGTATTTGTTGGATTTTTTTATTGATATTTGACTAATTATACCCGTATATATGTTTGTTTTGTGTTTGCAGTTAGCGATGCTGACGTTGAAGTTCTTCATGAATTGTTCATAAAACTGGCTTCGTGTATCAGCAACGAAAAACTTATAACTAAAGTTATTAAACTTTAACTAAATTTTCTTTCCAATTTGTGTGAATATTGATGCTAATTTCTATAATTTGTGTTATATCGATTTTCAATTTATCCTAATCAAGGACACCAAGAGACGAAGTCTTTCTGCAGAGCGGGTAATACTAGGACAAAGATTAATTTACAATATTGTTTTAAATGAAAATGGTAATCTACTCATGTAAGAGATTTGTAGATTTTTGGATTATTCGACATGAGAAACGATGGAGCTATAGATTTTGGAGAGTTTGTACACTCTCTCAACATTTTCCACCCAAACTCATCACAAAGAGATAAGGCCATATGTATATTTGATCACTTTAATCAATTTTATTTATTCCATGTAACTAATCAAGGTCCCATACTAATTCTCACTCGTTTATAAACAGTTGCATTTCGATTATACGATACTCGTCAGACTGGATTCATCGAACCAGAAGAGGTACGTCATCATTTCGGGGGAAAAACAACAATATAATGTAAGTTAAGTGATTATTAATCCTATTTCGCTGTGTATTCAACTTGGGGAAATAAAGGTGAAAGAGATGATAATAGACGTTGTAGAAGAACTGATGCTAACCGAAAGTGTCATAGACTCTATTGTGTCTCAGGTATGTAATGAACAATGGTTAAGGTTTATAATTAACTCGTTTAACATTTTTCGCTATTTATTTATCATTTATATTATGTTAAGACATTTGAAGAAGCGGATTGGAAAAAAGATGGGAAAATTGTTTTGGAAGAATGGGAGAATTTTGTGGCAACCTATCCTTTGACGCTCAAGAACATGACCATCCCTTTCTTGAAGTAAGTCGTATGCTTTATCAAAAAAAAAAAGTAAGTCGTATGTTTGGTTATTTTCCTAAACAAATGTATTTTTCTTGAAACTATTTGCAACAAAAAAGTAGTTTACGAAAGATGAACCATTTTCTTAATATTCGCCGATGAATGAGTGCCTTTTTATAAGAATGGTGTATATAAAGAATTAGGAGAGAATGTACTAAAAAAAATCTGTATGTTCTTCTTTGAGTATGTATTTGTATATCAAAACTCTCATTTTACATAAATTATCAGATTTCAAATTTTCTTAAGTGAAGTCTCTTTTATTTTTCAGGGACATACCAAGAATTTTTCCCAAGCTTTTTCAAATCAAAACAAGATATTGACGGGTGATTAGCTATCGATGAATTAAGTAATATGATCAAACGTTTCCTCTAAAATTAAGTGGTAACGGGAGTGTAATAATATTTCGATCATTCGACAAGAACTTCGAAAACTGACATCTTTTCTTTAACCATCAAATGTCATTATTTCTCGAGCAAGCCCATAACATAGCCACTATACCTTCTCCCATAAAATCGGTTCTCCATCAAATCATGTTAGATACATTTTAACTTTAGCGTTATATAGTCTTTGGGAAAAAAACGTTCTTCCAGAGATCATCGTAACAAAATTCTTGGGAAATGTGTGGTCTTGACATGAATCCTGCAAAGTCAGAGCTCTTCTTTGGTGGTTGTTTGGATACCGAAGCTTCGGTATTGAGGTCCTTATCGGGCATCAGAATTGGAGAATTTCCCACCAGATATTTTGGCCTACCTTTGAACCCGGCCAGAATTACGTTCGCTACACTACAACCATTCCTAGACAAAATCACCAACAAACTACATTCGTGGACCGTCAAATTCCTCTCCTTTGCTGGGAAGGTGACACTGATTTCTTCAG
Organism: Draba incana; assembly: GCA_963576765.1. Taxonomy (NCBI): domain Eukaryota; kingdom Viridiplantae; phylum Streptophyta; class Magnoliopsida; order Brassicales; family Brassicaceae; genus Draba; species Draba incana. The sequence goes on along the minus strand of OY755211.1, from coordinate 24,949,788 downwards.
TCATCTATGAAATGGTTAACTTTTGGAGCGCAGTGTTTGTATTGCCTAAAAGATTCTATGAAAAGATTGATTCTCTATGCTCAGCTTTTTTGTGGAAAAACAAAACCACATCTGCTATAGGAGCAAAAGTTGCTTGGCAAGAAATCAGTCCCAAGGTGTGCTTTTGTAACTTGGTTGGCAATGCAACATAGACTACCAACCAAGATAGGCTAAGGAGTTGAGGATTGAATGTTCCAGCTACATGTTATCTTTGGCCCAACGGAATTGAAAGCCATGATCACCTCTTCTTTGGATGCGATTATGCATTGGAAATTTGGCAGGATCTAGCTTCTAGGATATGGCAAAATCCTCCTCTAGATCTTATGACTGCATCAACGTGGATTATTTAGCATCGATCACCTCCTCACTCCCCGCCAAAAGTCATTATCAAACTCATCTTTCAATCAGTCATCTACTTAATTTGGAAGGAGCGCAACTCCCGGATCTTCTCAACTGTAAGCACACCTTCAACGTTGGTTAAGGCGAGTGTCGACCGTATGATTCGCTACCGGCTCCTCTCGTATCCACCTACCGATTCAAACACTCCTCTTCTTGAATTTTATTTTGATTATATTAAATTATAAAACTAGTATCAGTGTATGTATCCTCTCCACTTTGTATTAGGCGATTAGGAATAAGTTATACTTGTGCAACATGTAAAACTCAGAAAATGGTATAAATCTTAACATTTAGACCACAAAAAAAATAAATGTGATACATTTTTAAAGAACTAAATAAACAAGTGAAAAAAATATCCCAAAAGCATTTTCCCAAGGATGTGAAGAAAGCGTTAATTAGGTTGTGGTGTTTGCGATTGGTTTCGGGTTCATTTCAATTTTTGTTTTTGTCTTGGTTGCGGGTTATGTTTTCTCGAGTCTTTCTATGTTTTATGTGTGTTTGAACTAAGTTCCCTTAGTTACGGCTTTGTCTCCTGAAAATATTTATTTGGAAGAATAGAGAATAATATATTATTTCCTCTGATTTTGTTTCTCTATATTTTTTTCACCAAGAACGTTTTATGAAACTCTTGGACCATCGAATTTTTCGTATCTTAAAGTAGCAACCATTTGCACCTTAAGATAAATCAGCCGGTTTTGTAATTTTCAACGATCAAATATAGTTTCAGATGAAAAAAAGAAGAAGCATTTTCTTGCTTAAGTATGTGCCTATTCATTGTATAATCGAGGTGCATGTATGACATTTGGTTACTTACCAAATAAGCTAATCCCTAACAACAAAAAGTTTTATTTTAGGTTTTTGAAAACAAAAAAAAAAAAAATCAACCGTGCAAAATAAGAAAGAAAAAATCGATGACCCTGAATATTGGAATCTTTAAAATCCAACATTCCTAAAATAAGGACACGATTCTGACGGCTGTCATGTCACCATGCAACAACCAAACTTATGTGTTGTTTCTTCCTCGTTTCTCTCTTACAAACGCACCGATCTTCCTTCTTCTAAATCTCTCTCTCTCTCTCTCTCTCTCACAAATATCCTCCTCCTCCGGTGAAGAATCGCCGTGGGAAGGAGACAAATCCGGTAAAGTTTCCATTTTGTTTCTCCTAAAGCATCAAACACGCATAAATGGCGACTACGGTAGTGTCCACCATTACAGAGAAAGTGCTTGAACGTGCCTACGGCATTTCCAAATTTACCCTTTCCGTAACGGGCGGAATCGACGGCGGCGAAAACCCTCCCAGTCATACTCACCACCACATTCACAAGCATTGCCATAGCAAAAACTATGATGAGTGACGACGATGTTTGTTACAGCGACGAAGATGAATCATCAATGGAGCTTGTCCAGATCGGTGCAGAAAAGACGAAGAATGTTTTGATCCTCATGAGCGACACTGGTGGTGGTCACCGTGCCTCCGCTGAAGCCATTCGTGACGCTTTCCAAATCCAATTCGGAAACAAATACAAAGTAAGTTGTGGTTTATTCCAATGGTTTTTTTTCTCCAAGCCAAAACCCGTAATTCCCTAGGTCCGAAAATTATTTACTCCCTCCGTTTTTGTTTTTCTATATAGGGTGTTTTGGAACTTTATTTTTTGTTTCATAATATTTTTGATATTGCTTTTACAATATTTTCCATAAAGTATTTGCAGTCTTTTTGCAAGCTAAGTTGTTTTTAGTTTACATATAAATTTTACTTTTTAAAACAATTTTTTCTTTCTTAATATTTGTACTTACAGCCAAGGCTAAAAACATAGGAAGTATATTCCAAGCGTGGACCTGACTTCTAGGCTTTGCCTATTAGTACTGAGCTAAAAACACTTGTAATTCGAATGGTTTTTGATTGAGACTTTGTGTCGTTTTCGAATGTTTTGGTGGGTTTTTTTCTGGCAGATTATTGTGAAAGATGTGTGAAAAGAGTATACAGGTTGGCCATTGAATAATATGGAGAGATCATATAAGTTTATGGTGAAGCATGTTCAATTATGGAAGGTTGCTTTCCACAGTACATCTCCCAAATGGATCCATTCTTGTTATCTTGCAGCTATTGCTGCGTATTACGCCAAGGAATTGGAAGCGGGTTTAATGGAGTACAAGCCGGAGATAATCATAAGTGTTCATCCTCTGATGCAACATATACCATTGTGGGTTCTTAAATGGCAAGAGCTACATAAAAGAGTTCTCTTTGTTACTGACATTACTGATCTCAACACTTGTCACCCTACATGGTATATATATATATATAGACTTGTCATGTTTAGTCTCTGAGAGATGTTAGCTAGCTGCATTAAAAATTGATTTTTGAATCTTGTATGGTTTAGGTTTCATCTGGGGTGAATCGGTGTTATTGCCCGTCTCAAGAAGTGGCGAAAAGGGCGTTGTTTGATGGGCTCGATGAGTCTCAAATCCGTGTCTTTGGTTTACCTGTGAGGCCATCTTTTGCACGAGCTGTTCTAGTGAAGGATGATCTAAGAAAGGAGCTTGAGATGGATCAAAATCTTCGTGCCGTTCTACTGATGGGAGGAGGGGAAGGTATGGATCCTGTGGAAGAAACCGCGAAAGCTCTTGAAGACACGTTGTACGACAAAGAGAACAAGAAGCCCATTGGACAAATGGTTGTTATATGTGGACGTAACAAGAAATTAGCCTCTTCTTTAGAAGCCATTGAGTGGAAGATTCCTGTTAAGGTATATTACAGCTTCGTGGTTCGTAGATTTCAAGACTCGAGATTTAATGGATATTGACATTACAGGTTCGAGGATTCGAGACTCAGATGGAGAAATGGATGGGAGCTTGCGACTGCATCATTACAAAAGTAAGAGGAATTTTGGTTTGGTTTTTATGCCCACCTCTATGCACCAAAATGTTCATAAGTGTACTACAAATATTGCAGGCAGGACCGGGAACAATCGCTGAATCACTGATCAGATCACTTCCTATCATCCTCAACAATTACATTCCCGGACAGGTCAGTTTAAATTATGAAGTTTGTAAGATAATCAGTCATATATATATATATATATATATATATATATATACACATACATACTCTTATAACATTTACACTTGAAACTAAGCATGAGAAAGGAAATGTACCATATGTAGTGGAGAATGGAGCAGGAGTATTCACGAGAAGTCCGAAAGAGACGGCGAGAATCGTTGGAGAATGGTTCAGCACAAAGACAGATAAGCTTCAACGAACTTCGGACAACACATGTAAACTAGCTCAGCCCGAGGCAGTCTTCGACATTGTCAAAGATATCGACGAGCTCTTGGAGCAACGTGGTCCTCTTGCTAATGTATCTTATACTCTTCTCTTCCTTTGCTAGTTTAGTTTGATGTCTCTCAAATGTCTTATATTAACATGTCTCCCTTAGTAGTTCCCTTTTCTGTTTTTTTTTTTCTTTGCCTTGCTCTATACAAATGTTTTATAAAGTTTGTATAATTTCATAATAAAATGAAGCAAAAACTTCTTGCTGTCTTTGCATTATAACCTATGATTGAAATTAAAACAACGCAGAGAAGTAGAATCAAAGGCAACACATAAAACACTATTTCACATCATTTTGACAATAATTCAGATTATCACATAAACTACTGGTACATGATTAGTTTATGACACAACATGAGTTCTTGAAACTGTTATGAGCCATGGTGAAACAGAGAACTTACCTTTTTGTTTCTGTTACTGAAAATTCCAGGCTCTTATTATTAAAAAGAAGAGCATCAATCACCCTGTTGAAGCCTTCTCATTCTTCATGATCATATGGAAAGATTTCACTTTATCTTCTCCAACGATCTCTCTAAGAACATCGTCTTTGATCTTCTCAGCTTGCCATTGAGACGGATCCTCGACAAATTCCTCGCTGAATATCATACTCGAAACCCACTCTTTCCACGTCGTCCTCCGGTACTTGTCTTCTTCTAATGTTCCTCTGGACAAGAGCTGGTAAACATACACAACTTTCTGCTGTCCCGGTCGAAAAGCACGAGCTATGGCTTGCTTTGTCTTTGAAGGGTTCCATTCCGAGTCAAGCATGATGACCCGTGAAGCAGCGGTTAGACTAATACCTTCTGCGCAAGCTGTTTTCGATGCTAGTAAGACTCGAGATGGGTTTCCCGGGTCTTCAAATTTGTCTATCACTCTGCCTCTCTCAAACAGTTCAAGATCACCGGTTAATGTCAAGATCTCTCTGCCTCTCTGCCACCTGAAAATGTTCTCAAAGAGTTCGATAAAGAGACGGATAGGCGCAATGTTGTGGCAGAAGATCAAGATTTTCTCCCTCTTGACCACTCGGAACACGAGGTTTAGCACAAACATGACTTTAGATCCTTTCTTCGCGTCGTGCTTGAGTTTCTCGATCTCGAAAAGTTCTTGAGGGTTGAAGAATTTCTTACAACATGTTGAGGTTTTGACCAACCAAGGATGTATAGCAGCCAGTGTGATCTGAAGCTCGAGCTCGAGCGGATAACCGTGATAACTCGCCATTACGTTTTGAAGTTGCATGAGTATCTTGTGTTGTACATCGGTCGAGTTCATCAACAATGTATAAATCTGTAAACCGGGAAGCGGATCTCCGCTTCCGCTTCCACTTCCACTTCCTTCATAGTTATCAATGAAACCATTAGTCATATTCTTCAACATGTTAAGACCTTGAAGACGTTCCTCTCCCACGCCCGCGTCAATCTTCTTGGCGATAATATCGAGGAATAGCTTACGAGCTCGGTTCTCGAGTAGGTGAGGGGCCTTATTGACGCTTTGATTATTGGTCTTGAATATCTGATCTAACTCCATTAGTACCTCATGAACAAACTTTGGTCTAGCCAAACATAATGTGTTGAAGTACTCGCAGAAATTGTTCTGAAACAACGTACCCGAAAGCAGAATCCTTAAATCAGTATCGACTTTCATCAAGGCTTTGCGTAATCTCGATTTAGTACTCCTCGGATTATGTCCTTCGTCAAGAACAAGAAGTCCAGGACTCTCTCTTAGCACTTTAGCCATGTGTTTACGGTGCGCAAACTTCGAGTCTACCCTCATCAGAGTCAGAAACGAGGTGTAACCCATTATGAGGACGCTAGGATGCGCGTGCCATTTCTGTATTTTGTCTAAGCAGTCGATAACGTGCTTAACGTCTTGGCTTGGTTTCGGAACTACTTCGAACAGAACCTCGCTGTTCTGCTTGAACGTGCAGTAGGTTCTTCGTCCGTGGATCAAATGAACCGGAACTGGGATCTCCCATTTGATGAACTCTTTGTACCATGTGTAGAGAGTTGTTTTCGGAGCAAGAATCAACGGTCTCTTCCCGGGAAATAGCTTCAAGTAGCTTGTAAGAAAAGCGATGATTAGGAAAGTCTTACCAGCTCCGGGAGTATGAGATATCACACAACCTCCTATCTTATCTGAAGTCGGATCCATTAGCGCGGGTTCAATAGATCCTGCTAAATTTCTCCAGAGAAACTCGAAAGCTCTTCGTTGATGCAAATGTAGCTTTCTCTTAAGCTGAGGTATTAACGCCCAAACGTTGTCGCTTTCTTCAGGCACAAGCATTTCCGAAGAACTACTCGACATAGTGAAATCTTCGCGCTCGGGTTCTTTGTTGCTCAATTTAGTCTTTATGTCATCTTCTTCTATTTGGTTTTTCTCTGTGGTCCACTTCTTATGTGTCGCCTATTCAAATTAAACCATATAATGAAATACAATCATTTAAACGCATAGAGAAATCGCCAAATCGGTAACATTATGGTCTTTCGAGTAGTGAGTTTTACTTACAAAAGGTGCAGAAACGTGTTTTATCTCGGTTCCTACATGACCACATAACCGGCAACACATTCCAATTTCTTCGTTCAGCGTATATTCGTGCTCACAACCAGTTTTTGCTTTTTCGAATGCCTGGTTGTCCACTCTTACCTTGAGATTTCGATACACCACAACGATGGAATTAGTGGATAAATGATTTTATATACAATAGAAATTCGATAAATTAGTAACTCTGATAAATTTCGATACAGTTAATATCTTTATAAATTGATAACTTTATAAACTAATAAAATATCGTTGGTCCAACAATATTAATATATAGATTTTGGATATGAGAGGTATTGAAGAGAATCATACCTCGTTGTCATCGAGTATGTAAGAAGAAGCCAAACAGAGTTCCATTTCTCTCCATAACATTTCAATCTCTGAAGTCTCTCCCTCATCATCCTCATCTGAAGTTTCTTCAATCTCCCCGTTAAGTTTAAATGCAAAATTCGACTTCTTTAACTCCTCCCATTGGTTAATAACATTGGTCGGTCCGTCTTTGGAAGCAATTGTTGAATCAATGTTGTTCATGTATGTATCTATCAGCTTGTTATACGCACCAGCGCTCAATGTTACTTTAGTACAGACCCGTGGTCCTTCGGAATTATCGGCATTCGGAGCAGCGGACCTCGATGGTCTTCGGGATATTCGGTTTGGAACCTGTCTTCACAAGGTTAGGACCTTTCCAACCTAAATCAGCTTCCATCATGTCGTCCATTTCCATCATTTTCTTCCCGTGTTCGCAGCTTTACTTCGATACTTTTCAATCTCATCAAAGTACTGGCTTCTCGATCACCTGTCCAAACAATTAGCATTAAGACCGAACTCTTCCAACGGTATAGGCTCAAACACCGGCGTGAAAGGAATAACCGAGAGCTCGGAATTCCTCTGTTTTCGATCAAATCCACGTCCTCTCCTCTCCTCTACCACAACAATCTCGCCATTTCTACTTTTCGGTATCGCTTCTCGAGTTCTTTTCTTGAACAAACTCGATAACGGTACATACAAATCATCATTAGCATCAGCATCAGCATCAACATCGTCATAACTGTAATCTTGTTCATCATCACTCTCCATACTAACTAGAGCCCATTTATCATACCGGTAAGGCATCATCCGCACCCAATTGTCTATTGTATCTGGCTCATAATCACATCCGGAATATATATCCGGTCTCGCAATTCTTCTCTTGGACCGACGTAGTTCCACTACCTCCTCTTCTTCGGAGTAAAATTCACTTTCTTCATTTATTTCAAGATCTTGAGAATCGTCCACTTCATCCGCAGGATTAAACTGAACCACTTTCGATAACGAAACACCGTCTTCCACTGTGATATTCATCGAACTTAGAGAACTGCTAGACCCTTCTTCATCGGTTACAATCAGATAAACCATTTTGGTTTGCACTTCTCTTATGTGAAACACAATGTTTTTCAAAACCGAAGTAACCATCAACCACGACAGATCCAGCAAGAACTTTCCCAACGACAGTCTTGATTTCATCAGCGTACTGCAGTCCTCGGAGAATTTCCACCTGTAGAACTGATCAGTACTTTGTTCCTTGAAAAAGTTTTGGAGAATGGATATTTGGTTTAGACCGATGACCACGGAATCTTTATTGATTCTTTGTTTCTCTGACCCAAGGCAGCCTTGATATTTATAAATTCTGATATAGAACTTGCAAGAACATTCAGATTCATGAGGGTTCCTCTCTATAGAAGCAATCCTACCATCGATCCAAACCTATGCAAGAAACATAAATATATACAGAGGTGAAAATACTATCTTGATGAGTCTAAAGATGCAGAGTATTTGAAAGAAGGGAAAAAAAAATCATTTAAGAAAATTCAAGAAATTGTAGCTACATATACCGGTTCCAAGTCATCATCATTGAGAGGATAGAGAACACAAATATCGATACCGGGGAGAAGAAAACAGATACAGTCGCTCAAAGTCGCCTTTCTTGATCTGAGACGAAGCCTTTGGTAGGGACGGATATCTTCCAACACATAACCGTTTTCTAACAGACGTATTTTCATCTTTCCATTTTCGATCCTTAGGTATTCCACAGCCTTCCATGTACCCGAGTGGAACAACTCGAAAGCTAAAAGGGAAATAATAGCATTTAGGGGAAACATTGTTCTCCATAATTCAAAGTAATCCAATCAACACTTGGGTATTATATTCAAACATATTTTAGTTAGCTTTTCTCGCTAGCAAATAACAAGTTCCAACTTCTATTTACTCAAATTTCTATAACTTTTATTGGTTCAATTTATCCATGAAATATATGGCAATGAATTGCACTAACTTGCACTTAATTAAGCAAAGAAGAAAAAGATGAAGAATGTTTTGAATAAAATGGATATTAAACAACACTTACGATATGAATCAAATGGATGCTTCAAATCATAGAAAGGCCTTTTCTTCATCTTCTTAATCTTTTTGATCAGCTCACCAACTGCATTGACACCCGAAGTTCCTGTCATTGCAACAGAAGTAAAACCAAAACCGAAGAGTCAGATGTATATCTTCGTAGCATTAACTCAAAGATCAATTTCTATATAAAAAACATATTCAAAGATCACTAAAAAATGAACAGAATTAACTACAAGATTTTCTTCCTCTTTGGTGAACAATTGTTTGCTATATGAGCTAACAGAATATAATCAGATTCTAATATTTTAGGAAAAAACGTTTCATTGAGTTGGACCACAAGAATGGCTATGGGAGACGAGTAGTTAGCGCATTGGCGAAATATATCTAGCAACCAAATGATGAAGAAGATATTATCTTAGAGTCGGGAAGAGTTAAGTTAAATGCCAAGTGACTCCAATACAAAGCTAAGTCAATAAAATAAGTTTTCATGCTACTAGAGTCCTACTAATATATTTATGAAGCTAAGCCAGTTTTTTCGCACAAAAAAAAAGAGTCGAGTGATTTTGTTGCAAACACAGAAATATGCTTTTTTGTTGGTAATTGAGGTAGATCATAAACCGAAATCCAAACTAATCAACGATACTTGTTTTCTTGCCATGTTCTTGGTCAATAGATTAGAGTATATTGCATCAAGAAGTTGGCAAGAAAACAAGTATCGTGCGACATATAGAAACTAGTAGGAGTTGGGCTGAAACCAAGCCACAAATGCTAGTACTCTATATAAGGCATTTCCCTCTTATCCGGCCGGATTATTTAGATATCACATTATTACCAATACAGCCTCGCAGAGGCATCTTAAGCTATTTGTAGACCTTGCTCAGTTTCTTTATTGAGATATTTTATATGCTAAAAAGAAAGTTCAAAAAATTGAGGTACATAGTTCAATTTAGGTCTATAGTTAAAATTCTCTTAAAGAGAATTTCCATTTTTCGAGTCGAAACCCTATTTGACTGGTCCATTTGTACGTGCTAAGCTACAACCATCGACGACTAGAAAATTATAACGCAAAACCATCCAACAAGCAAAATAATTCATAGTAGAAATAGAAAAATCCTTATGACAAAAGTACTTTGCTTTGAGTCTCTTCCTTATTTCAGAGTAAAATAAACTCTCTTCGGTTTTGATACTTGCAGCATTGGTGCTGATGATAATGACACATATAACTAGTTCTTATGAGATCTCAATCAGATAGGCAAAGTGATAATATATCATAAGACAGAACATAGTGTCCTGCTCTCTTGAGCTGTACTGATTCATAGCAATATGAACCAGATGTGGAAACCAGTAGTGTTCAATCATATGATCGAAAGAAAAGCTAAGTGCATGTCATGCTTGCTTCTACTAGTATCAAAATTTGGTTATGGTTGTAATACGTTTCCTGGATGAACAAAAACTCAAGACATAAATCTAATCTCAAATGCTCAAAATAATAGTAGATATGACAATTTGGTCATCACTAGTCACCATCATCATCATAATAATAAGGCTCAAAATTTATGTTCAAGAATCGAAAATTTTTTAACAAAAGTTTTTTTAAGGTCAAACAAAACGCAGATACTTTTCTTGAACAAAGAGCCGAAAGGGGCAAAAACATGTATCACCAAAAGCATCGTTATCACTTCAATTATTTTGCCATTAAAAATGTAATATTTAATACACTTTAAATAAAAGAGTAGCAAGCAATTCCCCAATCAACAAAAACTCAGATAGATTTTGGGTATGATTTGTTCAAAATGCAAACAACCATGATCCTGATTATTATCATCATCATCATCTAAAAAGCAAAATCATAGGAGATATAAACAAAAAAAGATGATTGGATAAGAGAAATCAGTGAGTGTGAGTGAGTGACCTTGGAAACAAAAAGCAGAATTGTGCAGAGCGATGATGAATTGATCACTATTCCATGATTTCAAGATGTGGGAAAGATTGAAAGAGACGGAGACTTCAATACCACACACACGTTATTCTTTCAGAATCTTGGCCACTGTGAAGATCTTTATATATAATTTAACGGCTGTGATTTGTTGTTTATATTTTGTTAAGATCCCAATAAAAAGTAATAAAAAGGAAAGATTAGATTTCCCGACACGAGGAAAGTCAAGCTCTGTGAGAACTGTGGGGTCCACGGGTGAGATATAGTGGTAACTTCTTTGACAGTGAGTGTTCTAGGAAGTAGGACCTACAATAAATCATACAATGAAAGCTGGTTAGGTCTAAGAAGTGACTGCGAGGGTCTCATTCGCAAATTTTTGTTTTTTCATTTGGTTTGGCCATAACAAGTATAATAGCTTAATGCTTTATACAAAATGAATTATCGAAGAAATTGGCAGTTGGATTAAGAAAAAGAGTCCTATTTACTTATAAAATTTTTGATAACAATGTCATAGAGAAACAAATACCGAAAATTTTGTTTTTAATATAGTACGAGTAAAGATGAATCACTACCGAATTGATCATGACCTCTAAAGTTAATGATACTTTTTACAAAAAAACTGCGACAACACAAAAATAGTAGATATATTGATAAAAAAAGAATGGCACACAAATAGGGTAGAATGTACTCATATGTGGGTATGAATTGCGTGGGTTTAAAACCTAGTTTTTCGTAAAAATATTATAATAAGTTTGTATAATATATTAGTAAATTAGTAATAAAATATTAGTTCATACTTTTCAAAATATTTAGATTTTTACCATATATTTTTATTGTCCAGAAGATTTATATATTTTTACCATAAAGTAAATTTATTATAGTATTAGGTTACTTTTACCATATATTTTTGTTTTCCAAAAGATTTATATTCTTTTAGCATAAAGTAAATTTAATATAGTGTTAGGTTACTTTTACCATATATTTTGTTTCAAAAATATATTATATACACATACATTTTTACCATGTGTTCGACGTATTTCATTTTACAAGAATCGAACCTTATTTAAAAAAAAACGCAAGCTATAGAGAAAAATGAATTGTGAAACTTTTTTTAAAAAGATTATTTACCGAAAACCTAACAATATATATTGCGAATTGGAGATTGATTATTATTTATAAACCTAAAGACTATGGGCCCGTAAACTTTTTTTTTGTTAATTGAATGTCAAATTTATTCAAACCCAAAAACTCGTTTTTACGAGTCCATATTTAATCGGCTTGGGTTTAAGATCGGCCTTCTCTTTCTACAAATGTTATCCAAACAAATAATAATATTAAAATTTGCTATACAAAAATATATATCAAAATATCATTATTATATTCTAACGTAACCGAAAAACTGTGTTATCTTTTTTTTATATAACTTACCTTTTACATAGTAAGAAAATCAGAAATTTTTTCTAAATAATAATATTTAGGTGCACAATCTAAATTTTCCTTTTTAGTTTTCCTATAAACGATATATTTTAAATATTGTAGATATGAAAATTTGAAAATAGTCTTTATATATTTGTCCGTCGTCTTATGGATATTTAGGTAATGATTAGCGTGGAAATACAATTTTATAACAAAAAAATCTAATATATAGCTTAGTTTTTCTTACTTTCTTTTCCTTTCCTACTTTTTGATATATTAGTATTTTAGTCTCTTTTACGTATTGTTTTCTAATGTTTTTCGGTTCTTTATAGTTCTTTTTGTGTCTTTTCAGATTCTAGGAGGCTCTCAAGCATGAATTGGAGTTATTAGGGCACATTGGAGCAAACAAGACAGAATTAGAGCAAAAAGGTGATTTTCTCTAACCGAGCACCTGCTCGGTTTGCTTGGCCGCCTGCTCGCCCTACCCGCTCGCTAAAGACTTGAAAAATTCCCCTTCTCTGGAATCAAGACCGGTCGATCCAACCAAGGGACTGACCGGTCCCGACCTGAAGACCCGAAGCCGAAGATCGCTCTGGAATCGAGACCGGCCGATCCTCACACGGGACCGATCGGTCCCGTCCCGAAAATTTAAAGACCGGTCCCATCCCGAAGGCCTGACCGACCGGTCGGTCACCCAGAACCAATTTACCCTAATTTTAATTATAAATAAGAGGCAGCCACCTCCCAAAACATGATTCCCTTTTTCATTCTATTTTCACGTTCTCGACTCTGAGACTCCTTTGTTCCAAGTTTTTGAGACTTTTCAAGTGTTATTCATCCCTTTGGATTTGCTTGTAAGATTTGGAGAATCATTCCACAACATATATTGAGAAGAATTTTAAAACCCTTATCTCTATTATTATCATTATGAATTCTCTTTCAAACGACAGTTTAGGCATTTATGTTGTTAGACAAAGATATTGATGCATCACGACAGTGGGGCAATATTACTTCTATGTTTGAGTTCTAGACCGCGCTTAAATTGAATCATGAATAGTTGCTCAGTCTTTAATCCGAAATCACCGGCGAATGACCTTGATCTAGTGCTTGTTTTTACCGAAACGGACCATATTCAGGACTCCTTATTCTTTTTACCACTCTTGTTGTTCCTGAATAGCTAGCTCATTTTTAGCTAGTACCCTCCTTAACCATTACCTCTTTTTAAACTCCTTGCATTCTTGTTACTTCATTGTCACATGTGCAGCATATGCGCAAAAGGGCCGGAGAGAATCGAGTCGACACTGCATCTAAATCACTCTTTCTGAAGATCGAGCACCTGCTCCTATTTTCAAAAAATGATTTTATAATGAGGAAGGAATAGCAATAATGAGCTCCACTTGGGTATGTACATCAATTCTATCTATCTTGGTGTTTGAGAGACACATGCTTGTAATTTAAACCCTCTTCATCATCATCTAAAAAAAAAAAAAAAAATCGATGATGAAGAGTGGTAAGTTGTAAAATAGAAAAAAAAGTGTCTCTCTGCACAGCGAGTGTACCCAAGGTGGACGGTAGCCGGATGAGACGTTAGAGAGATTTGGAGAAGAAAGAGTGGTTTAGAGAATGTGGATATCAACGAACTTATTCTCTCTTGCAATTTTGTGCGATATCTTGCATCTTCTACGAAACATCGGGTAACCCTTAAACACTCTAAACACCTTGAACTTCACCTCTAAATGGCCTTAAACCCTTAGCGACGTCTACCCTAAAAAGGTGCCTTTAGCGAGATCCTCACGCATACTTTGAATGCGTTGAGTTTGTGTTTGGGAATGGCTTAATTGAGAAATGTGTTGAGGTTGTTTTGGTAAAGCTTTGCTATTCGTAATTTGAATTATGTGGTCTGCAGATTGAAGGTTATTCGGTTCACTGAGGATAAAAGAGTTCCCGCGTTTTCAAAGGTCTAAGTCCGGGGGAGTTGATATATTAGTATTTTAGTCTCTTTTACGTATTGTTTTCTATTGTTTGTCGGTTCTTTCTAGTTCGTTTTGTGTCTTTACAGGTTCTAGGAGGCTCTCAAGCATGGGTTGGAGTTATTAGGGCACATTGGAGCAAACGAGGCAGAATTGGAGCAAAAAGACGATTTTCCCTAACCGAGCACCTGCTCGGTTTGCTTGGCCGCCTGCTCGCCCTACCCGCTCGCTAAAGACTTGAAAAATTCCCCTTCTCTGGAATCAAGACCGGTTGATCCAACCAAGGGACCGACCGGTCCCGACCTGAAGACCCGAAGCCGAAGATCGCTCTGGAATCGAGAACGGCCGATCCTCACACGGGACCGACCGGTCCCGTCCCGAAGATTTGAAGACCGGTCCCATCCCGAAGGCCAGACCGACCGGTCGGTCACCCAGAACCAATTTACCCTAATTTTAATTATAAATAAGAGGCAGCCACCTCCCAAAACATGATTCCCTTTTTTATTCTATTTTCACGTTCCCGACTCTGAGACTCCTTTATTCCAAGTTTTTGAGACTTTTCAAGTGTTCTTCATCCCTTTGGATTTGCTTGTAAGATTTGGAGAATCATTCCACAACATCTATTGAGAAGAATTCTAAAATCCTTATCTCTTTTATTATCATTATAAATTTTCTTTCATTGATTGCTGCGTTTTTATTCTCCATGGCCGAGTAGTCCCTTAGCTAGATTAGGGGCTTTCATTGGTGATTTAGGATGCTAGTGACTGAGCCAAATATGATAGATATCACTTGTCTTCATCAATTGGGATTCGTAATGCATAGATTAATTTGATCACCTAGTCTATGATTTCAAGTTAACTTATTCACGACAGTGCTCTAGGTTGCTAGATAAACCATTGGTGACCAATTGGTGTGTAACCAACGACAGTTGATTGTTACCATTAGTTGTGAACAAATTGAATCAATCCGTTAATGCTTGTCAACATCTCTGAATTTAAACGACACTTTAGGCATTTGTTGCATTATAAAGCTCTTCATAACTTATCTTCTCATAGAACGGCCCCAAAGTAGTAGAATCAGATGGGTTACTACGACTTTTTTCTTTCTTCTTCTTTCTCCTCTTCTTCAACCAACACAGAGCAGCCACAATGCATTCGTTTAGCTGCATTTCTCTAATGCCTCCGCACAGATTTTTGTTTCCAAAAACAGAAACTGCTGTAGCATTTCGAAATACTCCTGTTGTTGGCACCCTTCCCCTGAAGTTATTCATAGAGAGATTGAGCTTTCGTAGCAAAGGAAAATTGGCCAGATATTGAGGTATGTGGCCAGAGAGATTGTTGTCAGAGATGTCAACAGTTCTCAGGCTTACCAACCGTCTTATATCTGGAATGGCTCCGTCAAACGAATTTCCTTGCAAAAAGAGAAATTCCATCTAGAGACAACGCCCTATAGTTTGTGGGATGTGCCCTGACAATTTGTTGTTCCCAACACCAAATCCAACAAGAAGTTCTAACTTTCCAACTTCTTCTGGGATAGGGCCGGTCAAGAAATTGCTTGACAAATCTATGTAAGCAAGAGATGGAATTTGCAATATCTCCCGGGGTATAGTCCCATTCAACCTATTTGAATCAATCCATAGGTCTAGCAAGTATTGACAACGTCCAAGACTCTGAGGGATTCTTCCATGCTCTCGTTATAGCGTTTATTGTTGTTTTGCTATGGTTTAGTTTTTAATAGCGTTTGTTATTTTGTAAACGCTATGAAAGTATTGGCTGTATGAAAGTACATTTGTTAAACGCTATCTAATGTGAAGCGGGAATGAAAATTTATACACTCTTATTTGCCCCGCTTAACACTTAGTGAAATTTTTAGTTCCCTCTCCTCTCGTTCCCTCTCATCTCACTTTAGAAATTGTTCCCTCTTTCATATTTCACTTTCAGATCCTCTTTGATTTCTCAAGCTCTCCTTCTTTTCTCACTCTCTCATCTTCTCGTGCACATCGATTTCCAGAGCTGTCCGCCTTGATTTCCAGAGCTGTCCATCGATTTATCCTCGATTTGTCAGTAGTCGAAGCAAAACGTTTCGATTGAAGGTTAGCTTTGGTTCTGGCTGCTCGATTTCATAGATATTTAGGGTTTTGCAGACATATTTGTAAGAAAAGGGTTTGCAAAATTTTAGGGTTTTCGTTTCAATTTGGGGCTAATTTGTTAAGGTCATCGTTTCAATTAGGGGTTTCGATTTAGGTTTATGATTTAGTTTTGTTTGTTCCAATTAGGGGCTAATCGATTTCGTTTGTTTCAATTATGAGCTAATCGATTTAGGATTTCGTTTGTTTCACTATTTCTGGGTCTCATTGATCTCACTGTTCTTTGATTTCACTTTGGTCTGGGAGCTGTTGCGGTGTTGTAAAATGGACAAGTCATGGGTTTGGCTTCCAAGGTCTGGACTTGTGTTTTTAATTTTGTCAAAATCTTGCACACAGCTTACAATCCACTACAAGAAATTTGACTATTGATAGCATAAAAGGATAGCGTTTTTGATGTTTATGCTATCTTTGATTGATCCAGGAGTTAAAGATAGCGTTTGTCAATATGAAAACGCTATCTATTGTTTGAGCGGGACCAAAAAATAAAACACGCGGTCTAATTTTCACTAAACCGCTATCAAATAGTTAAGCGGGACTAAAAATTTTAAGTCCCCGCGTGAGTCCATTGATCCTTTCTTCTACATCATTTTTTTTTCTTCTTTCTTCATTTTCCAATCTTTTCTCTCTCGCAAAACCAAACCAGATTCTACAAAGAAGAAGAAGAAGAAAACGAAGAATCAATCATCGTCATGGCTTCGCCAAGCAAAATATTTCATCACCTTGATTTTTGGGTTTTGATTCAGCCACTCTTCTTCCTCTTTTAAACTTCCGTCACCAATCTAAATTTCAGATCCAAGGCCCTACGATTCCTGAATCGAAGCCTGAATCTGAGATCCTGAAGGACCCTACAACATGAACCGCTTCCTCTTCGGGTTCTCCATCCTCTCCTCCTTGCTTTCGTCTTCACTTTCGGCGCTGAGCGTCACCGTAGCACCGTACACCATTATCTCTATCTCCTTCTCTTTCTATTTTTGTCTCTCTTTTTTCGATTTCTCCTTCAATTCTTAGGATTTTGAACAGGTTTTTGTTTCTCATCATCGAGATTGATTTCTTGTGTTTTGATTGATGGTCTTTGTTCATTGATGGCATATTCTCATCAGGAACCGGTGAATTTGACGCTCGTATACGAAAAAATCCCGGAGTTACTCAATATTGATTTGGACAAGGCGAGAAGAAGTGTTACGGTAACTATCAAACTCAATTCTATCACTCACTGTCTGTTTTGTCAAACTTTTTGGTTTCCGTGAATCCATTTTCATTGTTCATAACTCGTAGGCATTGTTTTCAATTAACAGACTGTTTTCTTTTTGATCAACTCGTGAAATTGTTGTTGTGGTTCTGAATCTGATGCTTATCTCTGTGTTTTAACCCTCTTTATCGTAGAAATTCGAATTGGTTAGGTCGAATTTGATATTGAAATTGAAATTGTGTTTGTTAAAGAAGAAAGCTCGTGGAGTTCACAAGTGAACCACCATAGCTAGAAGGTATTGATATCTTCATCTTCATCTCTATGTTTTTCATTTCCGTTTTCAGTTTTGTTAAATTTTGTTTGTTTTGTGGTTTAATCTCATCGCAATTAGCTCCTCCCTCTCCACACGAGAAATCCAAAGCTTGTTGCGAGGTCGCTGGCGCTAAACAAATTTTGTTTGTTTTGTGGTTTAATCCAAAGCTTTTCGTAAAGATCTTAGATTTTTTCTTGGATTTGTTGTTGTAGCTTGTTCTGGATTAAGAAAATGACTTTCTTGAAGGCTTGAAGCTCAAAGATCCCAATTTTTTAGAAAGGCAAGAACATGGTTGTTTAAGCATTGGTAAGAGAATCAAGAGGAGACTTAGATATTCTTCTCAAGACCCCATTGTGTTAGAGAATGGGCATAGGTTCTCCAAAGAAGACATGTACAAGAAGGGAAGAAGATGGCATCAATTGGGTATATATAGAAGTTGTGACATAACTTGTCCAAAAAAAAAATAGAGGAAGAATAATAATCTCATTTGGGATTCGTGTATGCTTTTATGGATTGTATAGGAGATGATTACAATTTGTAAATTAGGGGATTGCAAATCTGGAAATGACTAAGATTTTGCAATGTTACTATACCTTCTTTTTATATATTTTGTTTCCGTTTTTATTAATGTTTCCTTGTTTTGAATCATAATTTAAAACAATTTGAATTTTTAAATTTATGTGGATTTGGGGTTTAGGGTATCATAATTTATATAAACGAAATTTAAATGGATTTGGGGTTTAGGGTATCATAATTTAAGTGGATTTGGGGGTTTATGGTATCATAATTTAAGTGGGGTTTGGGGTTTCATAAGTTATATAAACGAAATTAAGCATACAAAATAACAATAAAAAGAAGTGTAATGAGTCTTTGATTTTGTCAAAGTTTCATCATTTTGATAATTCAATAGTTAAAACAGAGTTTTTAATCTTATCAAATCTATATGTTATTGCCATTCAAAAATCAATAAACAACATACACAACCAATGATTAAGATTTAGATTTACATTCACAAAAAAAAAAAAAAATCATGATCATTTAATTAAGGTTTAGGGCATAGGATTTGGGTTTTAAGGTATATATAGGGTTTGAAGTTTTTATGGAATGATGAGTTTTTGCTTTTTAAAGTTTTCAAGTATAATCATTTTCTAAACCCTATACTCTACTTAACCCTAAATCGAAACCCCAAACACAAACCCTTAATCATGAACACTAAAGACAAGTTGTGTTTGTCAAGACTACTTACATCATAAGGTTGACAAAAAAAAAACTTACATCATAAGTTGAAACAACTAATAAGAAAATACAACAACTTAGTGTTTCATACTAACAACTTTTGCAAGATACGAACTAAGAAGTAGAAGTTAAAGAAACTTTTACTTTAGGGTTTAGGGTATCAAAATTTATATCCAAAAATGGGGTTTAAATATTTATGTGTTTGATTCATGTTTTAAGGTTTCACAGTTGGAATGTATTAATAAACTAGTATTGTTTTTAAAAATAACAGGTAATCTATTGTTAATCTCTTTAAAATAGACCGACACAAATAATTCCTTGGAAGCATTGGTGAAAAACTGAAAATCTAATACAATATTGTTAAATGCCTTTCACCCTGATCCGCAAACCCAAGTTGCTTTCTCATCTAAACCGTCCGATTTACTGCCACCTCACCTATCCGCGTCAAACTTTTTATTTAACGGCTTAGATTTAATTTCAGAACCCACATCGGATTGGCACTAAAAAAGACTGAGAAGAAGAAGAGTCATCATCGAGATTCGAGGGTTTTTCCTCTGATTTCAACTAGTGAGGATTGAGGAAGAAAAGCCCTTTAACTCGCCGCTCGTCCTCCGAGCCTTCGATTCTCGTTTCTTCCTCTCCGTTCATGCAATCCAACCTTCCACATCTCCTACCATGTTCTGACCCTAATCTCTCCTTCCCCAAATCTCATCTTCAACTCTCTTCGTCCACCTTCTCCTAAGCTGTTTATAAACTTGGAATGGGAATTCTCGGAGCGTCGCTAGTGCGCAGCCTCTCGTGGTGGAAGACGAAACGCCTCTCGATACAGAATCTGCAAAAGCTCGCGTAGTCGCGTTACAGCGGCAAAAATCGTGGTGGTTTCGATGAATAACGTTGTGCTTCTTTTAAAGAACGAAGCTGTAAGCCGATTTCTTTGCATATGGTTCCTTCTAGGATCTTGATTTCATTTAACTCATCTTTCACTTTGAGCCATATTAGCATCTCTAGGATTTTGTTAATTTGGGACTTTGAAACCCTAGATTCATATCTAATCTGAGTAATCGATTAAATTTATATAGCAAATATACTGATTCAATAACTTATCAATCTGTTTTGGTTCGCATATGTAAATATTGGTTTGTGTTTTGAATCAAAAGATTGTCTATATGAAATTTCAATTTCTGACCAGGTCTTTGTTTATATGTTTGCGATTGTACCAGTTTATGTAGCATCTCGAATTCCTTTTGATTGTGTGTATTGACCTCTTCAGGTGTTAAGTTGTTGTTCTTGCTTTTGTGTATAAGAACCAAATGCTCTGTACTTTGTCTAATTTCTTATTTGATCTTATGGTACAGAATACATTATTAAAAGAGGTATATCAAACAATGTAGCCAGCCACGAGTTCCAAGTAAGTTTCAGCCAAACTGATTTGAGATTGTGTTTGTATCTTTAATCGATGGCTTCTTGGCTTCATGTTGTTGACCTTGTAGAATGATTAAGCCTGAGTTTAATGCCATGGATGATGTTTCCTTCGTTAAATTGGATGTCGATGAACTTTATGTTTGATGACTAATGATACACTAATCTATTTTTATTTGCAGGCCTGGATTACGAAGTGGAAGTTGGGAACTCACGAGACAAAGTTAAGAAGTTGGTTTGGCTTTGGCTTCTTTGCTGGTCTGGTGGTGTATCCGAGAAGAAGAGAAGAAGTGAAGAATGATTTGTTCTAGTTATTTTTGTAGAATTATTTTTTGTACTTCATAATGGCTATACTTAACTTTTAGTTACTTTGTAATATGTTGTATCATGATTTTATATAATATAATAAAAAATGATGTTTTTCTTTTTAATATGTCAATTTATTTGAAAACAAAAACCTAGCAAATCGTAATTTAATTATATAAGTAATTCATATTACAAAATAAACGCTATTGTAATATTAACTATTGCAGAAAATAAAACGCTATGAATAAAATATATAACATAGCGTACATAAAAAACGCTACCAAAAGTCCCAGATTTTTTATCGCGTGTGATGTCAGAGCGTTTAACTAAACGCTATCGATACGATATATAACATAGCATACATCAAAAACGCTACCGAAAGTCCCAGATTTTTTATCGCGTGCGATGTCAGAGCGTTTAACTAAACGCTATCGATACGATACATAGCGTTTTCAGTACGCCATTAATAATCAAATTTCTTGTAGTGATCTAATGCTAATTGAACTTTGAATCTTTTGGAAAATTACAGGGCAAGCGTTGAGTATGAGGAAGGTGCACGTGCTTTTGTGTTTGCATCAGCAAAGAAGTTGGGTAATCCTCTACAGATGTTCTGCCCTTGTATGGATTGTCGGAATGTGTGTCATCAGGATATAAAGACAGTCCTGGATCATTTGGTTATTCATGGTATGGATCAAAAGTATAAGAGGAGTGCTTAATGGAGTATTCATGGAGATATAAGGAGTGAGAAGACAGTTGATGAGCAACGTGGTGACTTCGAAGCCTATGAGTTGTTTAGATCTGCTTTCTTTGACAATGAAGACAATACACAGTCCTCTAATAAGAATGGAGAACCGCCTGAAGTATTTGAAGAAGAATCTGAGTTTAAGAAGAAATTAGAGGATGCAGAAACTCCCCTCTACTCGAGCTGCCCAAACTACACCAAAGTTGCAGCAATTATGGGTCTATACCGCATTAAAGTTAAGAGTGGAATTTCAGAGAATTTCTTTGATCAGATTTTGACTATGGTTCATGACATGCTTCCTGAAGGTAATGTGCTTCCAAAATCCACATCTGAGATAAAGAAATTCTTGAAGGTCTTTGGTTTTGGTTATGAGGTTATTCATGCTTGTAAGAATGATTGTATTCTGTACCGGAAGCAGTATGAGGAAATGAGTAGCTGCCCAAGATGTGGTGCTTCAAGATGGGAACTTGATAAGCATTCTGGTGAGACAAAGAATGGGATTCCAGCAAAGGTTCTCAGGTATTTCCCGATCAAAGACAGATTCCAAAGGATGTTTAGATCGAAGATAATATCTAAGAATTTGCAATGGCATTTCAGTAATGCTTCTGAAGATGGAACAATGAGACACCCGGTGGACTCATTGACTTGGACGCAGGTCAATGCTAAATGGCCAGAATTCGCAGCTGACCCGAGAAACCTTCGGCTTGGTATATCTACAGATGGGATGAATCCCTTTTCTATCCAGAACACAAAGTATAGCACATGGTCAGTGATGTTAGTCAACTACAACATGCCTCCAACTATGTGTATGAAGTCAGAGAACATAATGGTAACCCTTCCGATTCCTGGACCAACTGCACCCTGTAATAACATCGATGTTTATCTTGCTCCTTTGATTGATGATCTGATTGATTTGTGGAATGAAGGTATCCAGATATATGACTCATTATCCCAGGAGATTTTCACACTTAGAGCTATACTGTTGTGGAGTATCAGCGACTATCCAGGTTTGGGGACCTTGGCTGGATGCAAAGTAAAAGGGAAACAAGCATGTAATGTGTGTGGAAAGGATACACCATATAGGTGGTTGAAGTTCAGTCGAAAGCACGTCTATTTGGGCAATAGGAAACGACTCAAGCCTGGGCATCCTTACCGACGCCGGAGAGTTTGGTTTGACAACACTGTGGAGGAAGGTACTGCTAATAGAATTCAAACAGGAGCTGAGATATTTGAGCTACTAAAGGATTTTAAGAATGAATTTGGAAAACCTTTGGATAAGAAAAGCAAAAGGAAAAGATCAGGTTTGGTTGAAGATGAGGAGCTAACCCTTGAAGAGTATGAAGAAGAGACTGACCAATGGAGATGGAAAAAAGGTCCATTCTATTTGATTTACCTTACTGGAAGGTTAGTATTCTGTCTATATAAGTATTTCTAAAGTTACTTTAAACTGTTTATCATTTTCTAAACATTGTTCTCTTTTTTGATTTATGGGTTAGGATATGCCGGTGCGTCACAACATAGATGTAATGCATGTGGAAAAGAATGTGTCTGACGCCATTCTTTCTATTTTGATGAACAATGCTAAGTCTAAAGATGGTGTTAAAGCACGAAAAGATTTGGAAGATATTGGGATTATAAGAAACTTACACACTGAGCTACGTGGGAAGAAAACGTACTTACCTCCAGCTGGTTATTGGATGACCAAGGAAGAGAAGAAGAGATTTTGCAAGAGGCTATCTGAATTCAGAGGACCAGATGGGTATTGTGCGAATATCGCCAATTGTGTCTCACTTGATCCTCCTCTGATTGGTGGTTTGAAGTCTCATGATCATCATGTTCTGCTCCAAAACTTGTTACCTGTTGCATTGAGAGGGTTGCTGCCAAAAGGACCAAGGACTACAGTTAGTAGGTTATGCAACTTCTTCAGTAGATTATGTCAGCGCGTAATTGACCCCGAGAAGCTTATAACACTGGAGTCTGAGCTTGTTGAGACATTGTGCCAAATGGAGAGGTTTTTTCCTCCATCTATTTTTGATATAATGTTCCATCTCCCTATACATCTAGCACGAGAGTGTCGTCTGGGTGGGCCAGTACACTTTAGATGGATGTATCCGTTTAAAAGGTACATTGTTTTTTTAAGTACTGAATTTCAATATTATATTTGATGTAACCAAATATATGACGATTTTATTGTTTGACTGACACTTAGGTACATGAAAACACTAAAGTCGTATGTTAAGAACTATGCAAGGCCAGAAGCATGTATGGCAGAGGGCTACTTGGCAGCTGAAAGTATTGCTTTTTGCTTGGAGTTTCTGCAGACATCAGTACCTGTTCTAGAGTCTGCAAAACGTAATGAAGATGTGGATTTAGATGAGCATTCACTTGAAGGTCGTCCAATTCATAAGTCTAAAGAAGCTACACTATCTGATAAAGAGCGTGACATTGCTCACAGATATGTGTTAATGAACATGGCAGTTGTAAATCCATATGTTGAGTAAGTTCTGATTGTTATTTATTAATTGTTATTTAATTTAAGATTGTTTATTACTTTCACTATCTGAATATTTACTCTTTGGATTTTTAAATTAGTTTGCATCTTGAAGATTTGCAAGATCAGGATGTTCGTTGCAGAAGAAATCAAACTCTTTTATGGAAGTTACATGGGGAACGGTTTTCACAGTGGCTAAAAGAAAAGGTATAAACAAAGTCTTTTTTGCATCTTTTTTTGTTTTCATCAGATTCCTACTAAGTCTTTTATGCATCTTGTTTTTGTTTTCATCAGATTCCTACTAACTCAAAGGAACATTCGACAAAGCTAAGATGGTTATCATTTGGTCCAAGACATATTGCTCAGACGTATAAGGGTCTTATCATCAATGGACATCGATTTCACACCGAAGACTTAAAGAGGAAGACTCAGAACAGTGGAGTAGTATATGAAGCACTAACTATGTGTAGATCAAGTGCAAAAGATACTAATCAAGTGGCAGACATAGTTTCTTACTTTGGAGTAATACAAGAGATAATAGTATTGGACTACCACATGTTTCAGGTTCCATTATTCAAGTGTAAGTGGGCCAACAAAGGGAATGGTCTGAAGGAAGAAGATGGTTTTACGCTTGTGAACTTCACCTTAAACCAAGCAGCATTCCTCCAAGATCCATACATTATGCCTTCTCAAGCAAAACAGGTGTTTTACTCCAGAGAAGATGACTCATCACCTTGGTTGGTTGTTATGAGGGCGCCACCAAGAGGGTATCATGAGTTAGAGACAGTTGAGGAGTTTGTTACTGCACCAGTACCCATCGAAGACAATGATGATTTGGGGAATGAATCTTCTGATGATGAGAGTTTCTGTGTTAGGGCTGATTGTGAAGGGGTCTTAGTGGTTGATTAATTGTGCTAGGATTAGTACATACTTTATTAATTTCTAGACAGTTAGTGGTTGATTAATTGTGCTAGGATTAGTACATACTTTATTAATTTCTAGACAGTTAGTAATTGATGGTTTACTATAGTTTCAGGTGAAACAATATGAAGCAGAAAAATGATGTAGCTACACGTCGAAGTAAGCGTCAAAAAGGTGAAGATGCAAGTGTTGAGTCACTGAAGACTCAGCGTAGACGCAAAAAGCTTGTTATGGATAATCAAAATGATCATCCTGCAAGTGACAATGATGAGCATGTTGGAGAACCAGAAGTTCAAGAAGAGTCTCCAGAACAAGATTCACAACAAGATGAAGAAAATGATGTGCATGTTAGAGAACCAGAACAAGATTCACAACAAGAAGAAGAAAATGATGAGCATGTTGGAGAACCAAAAGTTCAAGAAGCAATTGGAGAGACGGCTACCAAAGAGGGAACAAAAGATACACAACATTCAGCTGAAGCAGATATGACTGAGCAGCCACCTACAAAGAGAAAGAGACGAAGGGATTTAACTAGGATGAGTAAAGTTGCTAAAAACCATGATGACAAGATTGAAGTTGAATTTATATCTGTCGGTGAACATGTTGGGGTTGGATCCGTAACACTTTCCTCGTTTCTTGGTGTTCTTGTGAGAGAGCATGTACCAGTACTTCTTGGAAATTGGAGGCGCCTTAATGAACAGACAAAAGCTAGAATGTAGGAGCAGATTCAGGTACTGTTTAACTTCTTAAACTATTGTTTTAAATTATAATATAGTTTTTAACTTCTGAAACTATTGTAGGCGAGGTTTAATTTGACAGAAGATTGGCAAAAAACCAGTGTGTTTCAGCAGATGGGGTGTATATGGAGGAGTTCAAAGTCAAGGCTTGTAACTCTTGTGCGTGCTATAGGGTGTAAGGAACAACTTATTAACTTAAAACCAAGCAATGTTCATTATGTCTCAGCTTGGATGAACTGGGTGAAGACGAAGAAAGACAAAGATTTTAAGGTTTATTTTATTTGTTGTTTGTGAATGGTTAACTAAATAGCTGTTTGTGTAATCTGACAGTTTGATTTTTATTTTGAAGATCCAAAGTGACAAATTCAGGGAACTAAGGAGAAGTCAGATTCCCCATACCACTAGCCGCAAAGGAATGGTTCGCTTGGCTCATGAAATGGTATGATTCTGTCAAAAGATTAAATAAAGATTGCAGGAACTAGTAATATGTAATATGCTTTTGTTAATTGTAGAAGAAGAAGAGTTCAGACCCCACAAAAGTGACTAGGAGTAAGGTTTGGATAGCAGGACACACACATTCAGATGTGAGACCTGTGAGGCCAGAGTTTGAAGAAACTATTGTAAGCATTCATAATCTTTTTAGGTAGTCTCTTATTCGTTTAGGTTCTACTAATTGAGATCACATATTTGAAATCAGGAAAAAATCAAATCAATTGACAGTGAAATGGAATCCACTGCCAGTATGAGTGTTAAAGATGATGCTGTGAGTCAGGTCTTAGGCAAAGACAAACCAGGAAGAGTTAGAGGAATGGGCAGAGGGGTAACTGCTACCAAGCTGGCATTCATGCATGCTAGAGACTCACATGTACAGAAGCATGAAGCTAAACAAGCTGAATTGGTGGATGTAGTTCGTGGTTTGCAGGATCAAGTTCGTGGCTTAACTAAATCGAAAAATGTAAGTTAACATCAAGTCTGTTCTTCTAAGTTTTAATTTTGAAACATTTGAATCATTGTTGTTTAACTTTTAATTTTCTTTTTCTCCCAGAAGCAATGTGATGATGTCTCTAATTCTGAGGTTAGTGATCTTTGCAAAGGACCTAGGTGTCAGATTTTAGACTGGTGTTCAGCAGATGACGTTGTCATCGGAGAAGGAGAATTCTGCTCAGCTGAGCCAACATACAAGATTGGACGCATCCCACTTGGTCCTAACGCGGGTGCTATTCTTGTTAACTCAGTTATAGATGGAAAAGCTTCTGTCTGGAGGCCTACGTCAACTGTGACAACACTTGGCCAAGCTGTTGGATTAAAAATTGCATGGCAATTTGATAAGATCATTTTGGATGAGACGGACACTTCGGGGATTCATAAGACTGCTAATTCATCGGTAACAGTTTTAATATAATGTTGTAAATTTGTAAGTAGCTGAATCATGTTGATAACTAATCTACTGTTGGTTTTGTTTTTGAACATCACTGTATAGGCTACAAATACCAAGGAGGATAAAATCTTCATCTATGATTGGCTTAAGGATGATGAAGTTATTGTTGAGGGTCGTCTTGGGTCAACTGACCCAAAAACATTGGTAAACAACGTGGTTCTTGGTCCAAAAGCTGCTATTGTCAAGATTGATAGGGTACTTAATAAAGATGGATATCTTTGGAGACCAAATGAGGAAATGCTGGTGATTGGTGATGCACTTGGTGAGAACATAGTTTGGCCTATCCATAAGATCTCTATGGCTAATATACAAGCATCGCCTGGAATATCAAAAAGTAGATCACCTGGGGTAAGACTCTAAACCTTCTTAGCCTTAAAATGTTGAAACTGATATATTTTCTTCTGTGACTGAATGATTTGTTGTTGGAATGGTTTTGTGATGAATGGTCTGGAATTTTCTTTGTAGAGTTTTAGTCACAGCTCCAACACCAGCAAGAATGAGAAAAGGAAATCCATCCTCATGGATTGCAAAGGATCTGGAAAAATGGTTGCAGAAGGTCGAATTTTCTCAACAAATCCAGAAGATGTAGTTCATCATGTCCCCTTGGGTCTCAATGTAAGCAAGGTATGGGTTGATGTTCCTACTGTTGAAGATGCACCACTTTGGAGAACAAATTCAGAACTTAAAATCATTGCTGATGCTTTGGGCAGTATAGTTGCTTGGCCAAATGACAAACTTGTTTACATGTGAATCGTTGGTGTTACTAGTTTGTATGAGATCGAGTACTTATAAATGGTGTTGTGTTTGTGTTTGAACATGTACTTTAGTTTTAATAAAAGTTATAAATACTTGTTGGTCCAAGAAATTGTATAGAACACAGGTCTTTATTGTGAAGAATAGATACAGATCAAGTTATGGCAAAACTAGAATGCTACAATATAAGTATCTATTATGACGTTAAATAACAAAATAATAACACAAAATAAACGCTATTGTATAAAATACAATTGCATAATATAAAGCGCTATTGTTTAGAAAACTAACATAGCAGAATGGAAAACCGCTACGATAGCTCGCTACCCTATTATCGCGGGGGCAGATATAGCGTTTTTAAGTACGCTGCGATAGCGATACATAGCGTTTTTCGGACGCTATAAATGAGCGCTTTTCCTGTAGTGATGGAAACTATTGTTGTTCAAATGGATCTTTTGCAACTGAGTCATGTTGTCAAAATAAGATGGTAACTCCCCCGATATTGCGTTTGAATACAGATCCAGCACCCGCATTTCCAAAAGCTTCCCGAAAGAGACTGGAAGTTCTCCTGTCAACATATTTGTTTTTAAACTGAGTTCTTGCAAGCTTACAAGATTCCCGAAGTCACGAGGAATGGGTCCAGAGATGAGATTTCTTCCAAGGGACAGACTAGTCAATTTGGTGGACAGGTTGGCTGTGGAAGCAGGCAGCTCACCTCCAAGTCTGTTGTAACTAACATCTAAGTTCTCTAACTGAGTGCAGTTAGCCAAAGCACCAATAAATTCAAGATCACTGGAGGAGTTGTATCCTAGAGAGTTACTATTAATCCCTAACCACCACAGATTAGGTAACTGTCCAAAACTCAAAGGGATACTTCCTGTCAAGTGATTAGTTGAGATATCAAACTCTCGAAGGCTTGAGATATTGGGAATGGTTATAGGAATAGCTCCGGTGAATTGATTTGTTCCCAAAAGAAGTGTTCTTAGATTTGGTAGACGATCACCAAAATCATCCCTTAGGTTACCCGAAAACCTATTGTTAGCTTGTGATAAAGACTCAAGTGAGGACATATTGAATATACCAGGAGGAAAGACACCTAAAAACTTATTCAGTGCTATTACGAATAACACCATTTGAGTCAATCTAGCTACATCATCTGGAAT
Source organism: Draba incana (assembly GCA_963576765.1). Taxonomy (NCBI): domain Eukaryota; kingdom Viridiplantae; phylum Streptophyta; class Magnoliopsida; order Brassicales; family Brassicaceae; genus Draba; species Draba incana. The sequence goes on along the minus strand of OY755211.1, from coordinate 24,920,931 downwards.
CTCTCCTTCCATCTGATTATACGCAAAGTCAAGTTCCTTGAGTGATGTCAGGTTTCCTAAAGAAGCAGGAAACTGTCCTGTAAGGTTGTTTCTACCAAGATACAGAATGCCAAGCTTAGAAAGTGACCCTAGTTCTGAAGGAACATAATGCCGAAGATGATTTGACGACAAATCAAGAAACAACAGGTTAGAGCAGTTCGAAAGACTAGGCGGAATCCTTCCTTCGAGAAGATTAGAGCTCATGTTCAAGTACTTGAGCCTAAATAGCTTTCCCACTTCTTGAGGAATGATACTACCAAAAGAGCTACCTGAAAGATCAAGTACTTTGAGAAAAGAGAGATTACCAATGGAAGGCGTGATCACACCGGCCAATTTGAATCCTTCAAGGTTCAAACTTCTAACTCGTTTGTGTTTGTGGCTACATGTAACCCCAACCCAACTACAGAGTGGAGTAGAGTTATTCCATGAGGCCATGACTTCTCTCTTGTTTTCAGCAACTTGAGACTTGAAATCAAGAAAAGCTCTCCTGTCAGTCTCATTTGAAAACCTGGCTTGAGCAAAGGCCACAGTGAAAACATCAAGAAATAAGAGAGCATTGAAGGCCAATGAAAGAGACAGCTTCATGTTGCTTATACAAAAGGAAAGAAGGGTTCTTCTTTGACATAAAACCAAAAATGAAAGCAAGTGTAAGGTAAGAAGAAGCAAAATTCCGGTACTAATACAGCCTAAGAAGAATTAGGCCTAAGAAGAGTCAACGGGAAGTTAAATTGGGTCGGAAAACTCGCAGAATATGGTTACAAAGTTCCAAAAGTGTGGAATTGCTATAAATTAGTCAATCAGAGAGAAGTCTTGCATACAAAAAAAAGAAAAGTAAATGAACAATATTAAGAAGATGATTATATTTCTCATTAATTAACACTGATTACATGATCACATATATATACACACCGGTTAAGCTAAAGGAAACTAAACCAGGTGATTAAACCATCTAATACTAAACGGAATATGTATATTCTAATACACCTCCCTCAAGCCTCTAAAAGTAAAACTGGTTCAGCCATAAGAGAGGGAACATCAGGAGAACCTAAAACTGAACCTGTTAAAGGATGATAGAGGCTTGAAAGTGACATTCGGTGTAAAATGTTATAGAAAGGACCTGGATGTAAAGCCTTGGTGATATATTAGGATTTTGGCCTCTTTTACTTATTGTTTTTCGAGTCTTTCTAGTTCTTTTTGTGTCTTTCTCAGGTCCTAGGAGGCTCTGGAGCATGGATTGGAGTATCGAAGGTCATTGGAGCAAAATGGACGAATCTGGAGAAAAGATGGCGTTTTTCATAACCGAGCACTTGCTCGGTCTGGAGCGAGCACCTGCTCGCCCGAGGACCCAAAGATTTGAAAGCCCTCTGGAATCCGGACCGTCCGGTCTGGCCAATGGACCGACCGGTCCCGCTTGAAGGCACAAAGACCGACCTAGTTTGGAGACCGACCGGTCCGTCTTTGAAGAACCGAAGCCAAAGCTCCTGGAATCCCGACCGACCGATCCCATTACCAGACCGACCGGTCCCGCACCCGAAGAATTGATGACCAAGACACGTTTCAAAGGGGACCGACCGGTCCGGTCCCCAGATCCGATTTTAACCTAATTTTTAGTATAAATAAGTCAGAGCCGCCTCTGACAAAAACATCCTGAAACACTTTCTTTTCCTCAGTTTCTTTTGACGCTTCTTTTCAGAGCTCTTTTGAGACTCTTTCGATTGTTCTACTTTGCTTTTGGATTGCTTGTGATATTGGGAGAATCATTCCACATCATCTATTGAGAAGAATTCTAATCCCTATTCTCTTTTATATTATGAATTCTCTTGATTGTATTGCTGCATTTTTATTCTCCATGTTCCAGTAGTCTCATAGCTAGATTAGGGGATTTCAATGGTGATTTAGGATTGATTAGTGACTGAGCCAAATAGGATAGATTATCATATGTCTTCATCAATTGGGATTCGTAATGCTTAGGCTAGCATGGCCGCCTAGTCTATGATTTCAAGTTTAACTTATTCACGACAGTGCTCAAGGTTGCTAGATAAACCATTGGTGAGCAATTGGTGTGTAACCAATGACAGTTGATTGTTACCATCAATTGTGAACAAATTGAACCCATTCGTTAATGCTTGTCAACATCTCTGAATTCAAACGACAGTTTAGGCATTTAGGTTGTTAGACAAAGCTATTGATACATCACGACAGTGGGACAATATTATCTTTATGTTTGAGTTCTACACCGAATTGCATTAGTTCCTGAATAGTAGCTCAGTCCTTAGTCCGAAATCACCGGCGAATGACCTTGATCTAGTGCTTGTTTTACTGAATTTTATATCATTTAATTTGCTGTTTCGTTCATTGTTTCATTACAATCAAAACCCCATATTTTATCTTAGCTTTAATTTAAAATCTATAATTTCATAGTGTAACCTTGGTCTCTGTGGATTCGATACCCTTTATACTACTGCGATTGTCTGTGCACTTGCGGTACTTTATCACACCACTTGGTCAGAATATCAACATGTTGATTTGAACTAGAAACATGAAAAAGATTCAGAAATCCATTCTTGAGCTGATCTCTAACTGTATGACAGTCAATCTCTATGTGTTTCGTTCTCTCATGGAAGACAGGGTTTGAAGCAATATGCATTGCAGATTTGTTATCGCAAAACAACTTAGCAGGAGAAGTGACTGTGATCCGTAGGTCCTTGAGTATTTGACTTAACCACAATAATTCACAAGTAGCCAAAGCCATACTCCTATACTCAGCTTCAGTACTGCTTCTACTCACTGTGTGCTGCTTCTTAGATTTCCAATTAATCAATGACTGACCAAGATAAACACAAAAACCAGTGATTGATCGTCTAGAATCTGGACAAGTGGCCCAGTCAGCATCAGTGAAAGCATTGAGACAAATCTCAGAGTTAGCAAGATAGAATAGGCCTTGTGCAGGATTAGCTTTGAGGTAATGTAAGACACAATGAGCTGCTTGAAGATGAATATTTGTGGGACATGATAGAAATTGACTCAAGTTACGTACTGCAAAGGTAATGTCTGGCCTGGTGATTGTCAAATAGAGAAGACGTCCAATCAACTCTCTATAAGACGAACCATTCTCCAAAGGAGTCCCTAAATCTTTACTGAGATGCACATTAGGATCCATAGGGACAGAGCAAGGTTTACTAGCCAAAAGACCTATTTTAGCAAGAATATCCAAAGCATATCGTCTCTGACATATAGATATGCCAGTAGCATTTCTAGCTATTTCAATACCCAAAAAGAACTTTGGAGCTCCCATATCTTTAATAGGAAAAGCAGCATGCAGAACAGCCTTGAGAGCTTGTAATTCCACATCATCATTGGAAGCAATTAGGATGTCATCAACATACACCAAGAGAGCAATGAAGAGGTACCAGATCCCTTAACAAACAGTGTGTTATCTCCAGGAGATTGCTCAAAACCAGCCTGTAGAACCACTTTAGAGAAACAATGGTACCATTGACGGGAGGCCTGCTTTAAACCATAGAGTGACTTACGAAGACGACATACTGGATTAGGAGGAAGAATCCCATTAGCAGGAGTATAACCTTGAGGTAAGCTCATGAAGATCTCCTCATCAAGATCACCATGCAAGAATGCATTGGTGACATCCATCTGTGTCAAAGTCCATCCAAAAGAAGAAGCCAAACCCAAAATCATCTTCACACTAGCCAATTTTGCCACAGGAGAAAAAGTCTCGATGTAATCAATCCCCTCCTGTTGTGTGTAACCTTTGGCAACTAGTCTGGCCTTATAGCGATCAATCTGACCATCAGGATTATACTTGATGGTAAACACCCATTTACAGCCTATCACATGCTTACCAGGTGGTAAAGACTCAATACTTCATGTCCCATAACCTTCAAGAGCAACAATTTCCACATCCATAGCGTTTGTCCAGTAAGGGCTTTTAATAGCTTCCAAGAAATTTTGTGGTTCTGTTTCAATGGTTATGGAAAGAGCATAGGACTGATATGGAGGGTGAAGTTTAGTGTAATCAAGAACATCGGTTAGAGGAAAAGGAATAAAAGAAGAAGGAACAGAAGAATGAAGAGAAGTATGGAAAGATTGCAATAAGGCACAATGATAATCAGATAAGTAAGTGGGAATTTTACCTTGTCTTCTTGGCCGAGCAATGGGAAATGAAACCGTTCCTGTATCAGCTGTAACAATCTCCAGAGAGCCAGATGAGATACTAGGGGGAGATGCTGATGATGATTCTGGTAATGATGTTGATGCAGATGATGTAACAGGATTAGGTAATACAGGTATACTAACAGGTACATTATCAGAGTTAGATGATGAAGGCAATGTAGTATCAAGAACAATATCTACAGTATCTAAACTCACAGGAGTAGACATAGTTAAAATGGTTTTGCCAAACAAATCATCAACAGGAGGAACAAAGGATTCTTTCTTGAAAGGGAAAATATTTTCATGAAATACCACATTTCTAGAAACTGTAATCTCATGAGTATCAAAATTCAAGACCTTATGTCCTTTATAACCAAATGAATATCCTAGAAATACACAAGGAACAACTCTAGGTGTGAACTTATTTCTATCTTTAATGTGAGTAGAAACATAGCACAAACAGCCAAAAGAGCGTAAAAATGAGTAATCTGGAGTTTTGTGAAACAGCTTCTCATAAGGAGACATCTTATTTAAAAGTAAAGATGGTGTACGATTAATCAAGAAAACTGCAGTTTGAACAGACTCACTCCAGTATTTCAAGGGTAAATTTGATTGAAACATTAAAGCACGAGAAACATTAAGTAAATGTTGATGTTTCCTCTCAACTACAGAATTCTGTTGCGGTGTATAAGTACATGAAATTGATGAATGATCCCATGTTCTTTAACCAATTTAGTGAAAGCAAGTTCAGGTGCATTGTCACTACGAATGGCTTTAACTATAGATTGGTACTGAGTTTGTATATGTTTCAAAAAAGTTGGAAATATAGTAATAACATTGCTTTTATTTCTCAACATGTATAACCAAGTAACTCGAGTACAATCATCAACTATGGTAAGAAAATACTTATACCCTTCTATTGACTCAACAGAAAAAGACCCCAAACATCTAAATGAATGAGATCAAAAGGTGAAGAAGACAAATGATTATTCGACACAAAAGGTAATCCTTTTTGCTTAGCTAATGGACAGATCTCACAGTGTGGTGTACTAGTCTTAGCTAAAGGTAAAATACCAGGAATGTGTTGTAACTTGGCAGAAGAAGGATGTCCAAGGTGTTGATGCCATAGATGTCCATCAGCCAAGGATCCACAGAAATGCACAGAAAGAGCAGAAGATTCCAATATGTAAAGATTATGTATGAGGACTCCTCTACCAATCATCAAGTCCTGAATATGATCCTGAAGAAAACATGAATCATGATAAAAGTGAGCAGAACATCTATTGTGATGTAAAAGAGAGCTTACACTTATCAGATTAAATTTAAAAACAGGAACATGAAGAACATTATGCAGGACAAGTTTATCAGTAATATGCACAGTGCCAGTATGACTAATAGGAACCTTAGTCTCATCTGGAAAGGAGACTGTAACACCTGTAACAGGAAAAGTTTCATGAAACATTGCTAAGTCAGAACAGACATGGCTTGTAGCCCCACTATCAATTATCCAAGAACCAGATGGTAAAGCAGATGAAAGAGAGGAAAGAGATTGGTGTTGAAAAGTTAAAGAATGGTGTTCAAAACGAAGACTGGAAGATGGAAAATCAACGGATATATTACCTGAAGTAGATGTGGGAGCCATATAACCATTTGCTGTGATTGAGCCATATGGGAAAGGAGATTGTTGCTCTGGAAACTTGATGTGAGCACTAAGCTGAGCTATCAGAGATTGGACCTGGTCAGTACTAAACTTGCTTAAATCAAGACTTGTAACATTCTGAACAGGGCCTGAAACAGCATTAGCAACTGGACCAGGTTTAGCATAAGAAGGCTGAGAAGATGGGGGACAAAATCCTGTCTGCACTGGAGCTCCAGAAGGAAAAGAATGCTGACCAGGAAGAGACTTCTGGTACAATCTATGTCCTGGAGGATAGCCATTCACCTTATAACATTTCTGAATCGTATGACCAATACGTCCACAATGAGTGCAAATCGGTTTCTGCTGTGTCTTGTACTTGTTATAAGCAACATAAGCAGCATTCTCTGCAGGACCATTATAGGAGGCAGCATTCTCATGAGAGACAGTAGAGTATTCAGGAGAAACAAGAGGCCCAGTATTCTGGAAAGCAACATTATCCAAGCGAGTAGACGGCTTAATGTTCTTTTGGCATTCATCTTGAGCTACCATACTAAACACATCTTTAATACAAGGAATAGGCTTCAAAACCAGAATATGACTACGAGTTTGTTCATATGCTTCATTCAATCCCATCAAGAATTTTGTAACTCTACTACGTTGCTGTAATTTCTCCCACAAAGCTGCAGCATTGCATTCACATTTACCACAAGTACATACAGGCAATTCAACATAGTTATTATACTCCTCCCACAATGTAACTAATTCAGTATAGTAGGTGCTTATGTCCATAGATCCTTGCTGAATTGAGCTCAAACGTTGCTCAAGCTCATATACACGAGGAGCATCATCTTGTTTAAAACGAGATAAGAGATTCTTCCAAATCGCTTCAGCAGTAAACATAAACAACAAACTTTGACCTATTTTCTTACATACAGAATTCATTTACCATCTAGCTACCATATCATTGCACCTAGGCCAAGATCCAGCATCACGATGACCAGGAATAGGTTTAGAAATTGTACCGTCTATGAATCCAAGCTTGTTTCTGACATTAAGAGCCATTCGAACGGAACGACGCCAAGAATGGAAGTCAGATCCAGAAGCAAGTCGATCGGAGACGAGAACTAAACCGGCGTGGTCAGATGCGTGAAGAAAATAAGGATTCTCATATTGGTCAAGCAACTGTGGAGGAGTATTATTCGGAATCGCAGTATCAAGAGTCGTAGCCATTGTTAGATGAAAACAATGAAAACAACGAAAGAGAGTTTGTCAATTGTGCAATAAACGAGAAAAACGAAGCTCGAGGTCAAAGAAAAAGAAATTTGAAGAAGAATCAAGAGAAAAACGAGATGCGGAAGAAAAAGAGAGAAATCAATTACTGCGATTCAGAGCTGCGACATGAAATTGAAGAATTACTGAGCAATTGAAGAACTCAGAGCTTGAATGCGAAGCTCAAGCTTGAAGACGAAGCTCAATTTCATGGCAGATCGAAAAACGGAATGAGAAATCGGAAAAGTTTGTTACGGTGGCTCTGATACCATATTAAGAAGATGATTATATTTCTCATTAATTAACAACTGATTACATGATCACATATATATATACACACCGGTTAAGCTAAAGGAAACTAAACCAGGTGATTAAACCATCTAATACTAAACCGAATATGTACATTCTAATAAACAATTTTTCAAAACATTGACCAATAACACGCACAACCTATAATCTTGTGTCAAAGAGTTTGAATATTTTGAAGTTGATTCAAATTTCAAACGAAGAGAAAGAAACTGTCTTTTCACAATTTCGGAAACAATATGATCCTTGCATGGCTCCTTTATACCACTCAAAATTTCCTTGCTACTGCATAAGTAAAAAAAATTCAAGAATTAAGTCACAAAAGACCATAAAAGCTCAAAAGTTGATTAATTTGACTTTTATTTATAAAACTGTTGAACTGGGGGCTAACTATAGTGGTTAAATCTCCCCTAGAAGAATCGATAAGCCTAAAACGACGTCGTATTCGCCAAATCGGCCCAGCGGTCAAAGCCCAGAAGACGAAGGCCCGTTAAAGGCCCATCACTGTTTGCCTCAACCGAATTGTATTTCTATAAATAAGCATGTACCCCCCCTCATTTGAGGGGGTGGGAGATAGCTAAGTGATAATAAGACAAAACTTAGCTCTGATCTTGATGAATAAGAACCCTAATTAATTCGCAATCTTCTCTAAGTATTTGAAACCCTAAAGAAGCTCTAATTCGAAGAATCTTCACAAATTTTATTGTGCAATAATTCCAGCTCGCACGAAGACGAAGCTCAATTTCATGGCAGATCGAAAAACGGAATGAGAAATCGGAAAAGTTTGTTACGGTGGCTCTGATACCATATTAAGAAGATGATTATATTTCTCATTAATTAACAACTGATTACATGATCACATATATATATACACACCGGTTAAGCTAAAGGAAACTAAACCAGGTGATTAAACCATCTAATACTAAACCGAATATGTACATTCTAATAAACAATTTTTCAAAACATTGACCAATAACACGCACAACCTATAATCTTGTGTCAAAGAGTTTGAATATTTTGAAGTTGATTCAAATTTCAAACGAAGAGAAAGAAACTGTCTTTTCACAATTTCGGAAACAATATGATCCTTGCATGGCTCCTTTATACCACTCAAAATTTCCTTGCTACTGCATAAGTAAAAAAATTCAAGAATTAAGTCACAAAAGACCATAAAAGCTCAAAATTTGATTAATTTGACTAACAACATACCGTAGAGGGCCAAAAGTCAATAATATTCTAAAGAGTCATCATTTTTTTCCTTCAACTATAAGCGAAGGGCCAAAATTGATTCCAGTTTATAACAGAGACGAAATTGCTCGTTTCAATAAAAAGATTTCTAGTGATGGTATTGGTAATGTTTCAAGATCTGTGCTTTAAAGCTTCTGATTTTCAGATGAGACTGCCATGGAAGAAGTAGAAAGTAGATAAACCTTGAGGAAGAGGAAGCGTAAATAAATGAATATTTTTTTAATTACGAAAATAGCAACTAAATATAATAATCTTTAATCCGGGTTAGTCCGCCTCTACTTACAAGTTTCACACACCCTACAGTTTGGATCCTGCAATTCGCATCTGAGTGAGAAGAAGTTCGAAGGAGGAAGCCATGACAATGTTCAGATCTATCTCCAGGGCAATGTTGCTCTTGGCCCTAGTTTCAACTATTTCTATGGTTTCTTCCGCTGCATCCCCAGAATCCGAATTTGTTAAGAAGACCATCTCTTCCCACCAGATCGTCATCTTCTCCAAATCCTACTGCCCGTAATTCACATTTCTGTATTATCTTCGTTGGATTGGGATTTCTGTGAAAGAAGCTTACTTTCTCTGTTGACTGTTTACAAATGGTTTTGAGCTAGATTTATGTTGAAATCAAGTTGGATATTTGTTCAGTAATATGTTGTGTGATTCTTCTCCTTTGCTTGAAGAGATATCATGTAACCTATATGACCATTTCTTATGCTTCCTTTGGTGGACAGGTATTGCAAGAGAGCAAAATCTGTGTTCAAAGAGCTGGATCAGGTTCCTTATGTTGTGGAGCTTGACGAAAGAGGTGCCTTTTTCATCATCCAACTATGGTTCTTATCTCTTGAGACCTTGATTTGAGAACTAAATAGGCGTTTGGGGTAAACTTTGTGTATTTGCAGAGGATGGGTATAGCATCCAGAGTGCACTTGGAGAGATTGTCGGAAGGCGAACAGTACCACAGGTTTTCATCAACGGAAAACACATCGGTGGATCAGACGGTATCTGCTTAGCTTCTCCTTCTCCTTCAAGAAAAATGTATTTGCTCATTGATAGATTTGTATCTTTGTTTCTGGATTTCAGATACCGTAGATGCACATGGGAGCGGGGAACTCGCCAAGCTTCTTGGTGTTTCCGAAAACACAAAAGCTGAACTCTAGTTGGAACAATTGATAACACTATATCTACGTGATGTTTAGGTGCAAGCAATTCAATTTCCAGTTGTACCAAATTTGTAACAGCTTGATCTTACCAAACACTACAATTTGAGTTTTACAACGTTGGATTGTGGAATCTAATCTTGGAAATGCATGTTTTGCTTCAAACACACTACGTCTGAACAACAAATAGACTAATAAACAAGTGCATGGTACATTTTGGTCGATAGATAGATTTAGATAAGCTAAGAGTAGTGGAATAAAATACGTTTAGGGTCGAGCTCTTTTGTTGGTGCTGCAAGAAGGGCACTTGTAATGCTTAATTTGCTCAGCTTTAGCTGGAGTTATCTTCACACACCTCCCATGGAACCATTTCTCGCACATGTCACAGCAAATCCAAAATTGATCTGCGGCATAGTCATCTCCACAAGCTCCACAAGCTTCACCGTGTTCTTCCTCTTCATCCTCTTCCTCTGATTCTTCTTCCTCGTCCTTGGCCTGTATTGTCTTCGCTCTTTTGCCAGCTAAACCTCTCTGCATTCCACCAAAATAGCAAAGGGTAAACTTCAAAACTAATCAACAGGTGTATAAATCAAGACCATAACCAACATAAAGGGAATGAAGTTGTTAGCAACATGAATTCTAAAAATTTCATCTAAGAATTCATGCAAGTTACAATTGAAGGCACTGCCCATCTTTGTTTTTCCCCAAACCTCGAGGTTGGCTAGGCCACAGGACTCACAAACTACAATTGGGGAAATATGAAAACCTCGAGGTCTGCTAATCTCAACAGGAACAATGAAAGATAAATCTATGGTGCACATCATACTTATTTGTTTGAGGTTAGCAGATACAAAAGAGAAGGAAAGCTACAACAGAAACGTTACGGCGAAAGTTCTGATACTTTAACCTTATGCATATATGGTTAATTCTAAGAGAAGGATAAAACTTTCAAAGAACTACACAGTTTAACCTATATGAAAACCAAAAATAAGTGTAACCAATATTTCATCCATGTGTCTCTAAACATCAAAGTGATAATTGTAGTGTTCTGTTAGAATTTTACTGAATAGGAGGAGTTGTAAGATAATCATAAAAATCCCATATATTGATTAAATCCTTAACGATCTGAAAAAAAACATATGCCAGTGCAGTGCTTTTTCAGATATCCAATTAATCATTCTTAAGTTCTGAAAAGTGCAAAACAAAACCAAAAAGATATAAGAGTAGAAGAAAAAAGAAGCTTGGGTGCCGAGAAGACGATTTGTTGGAGGTCCCCAAACTTAAACCCGATTAAGTTAAGAACACAACCAAGACACTAAGCTTTAAACCGATTAAAGCCAAAAGCAAAACAAGACACAAGTTACTTCCATTTCTTATTCCCCCATTTGATAAGACAATTGTCTCTTAAATACGCAAGAAAGATGTTCAGAAACTAACCGCCAACTAAACAAGTATAGAACGTGATGCCATATCTCAATTGAATCTTTGACCAAATCAATCTCGGTTTACTCCGGTCATGATCTCATCACAATTCATAAAGTCTAAGGACTCTAGCTAGTTTTGCAAAACTTTCAGGGTTTATTCTATGACTACTGTAGATAATTTTGAATTGGCTTGTACTTGAGTTGCTAGCTTAGCTAACTAACGTGGGAGGAGTTATATAGAGAAGCAAACATGATAAGATCAGAAAATTGAGTTAAGAAAGGGTTTAGGAGAGTAGTGGATGCTCTAGAATTCATGGGTAAGATCTTTTGGTTTGGTTAGTTCATAGTGAATAAATAAAGTCAATTACGTCCTGAATTGTGTTGAAGGATAGCATGAGTCTTACCACATTTGAATTCGACTTTGATTTGTTGCCATTTTGATTTGCAGAAGAGGGTTTTTCCTTTGATTGATTTTTCGCACTTCCAGATACAACTTCAAATACAGTAGGAACCTCATTTATCATGTTAAACAAGCGTTTCCTGAACAAGTAAATGTAACAGTTAGTGTGGAAATGCGAGAGATATCATGAAAAAAAACGTATAGAAATGAGCAGAGGAGATCTTATAAACAACGAACACCGGGTCAGAATAGAATATACACCAATCAAGAAAGAAAAAATTATACCTGTCAGCTTTATCGAAACAAATTCTTGAACCGAAGTAATAGGAAACAGAAAGTAACCACGCATCACTGTGTACAGCGACAAGAGAAATCCAGTCTTTTTCCTGCATTCCATCTCTGGCAAAGTTAATGCCGAGTGCAGGCTCAGGGAGCTCTGGAGGAACTTCTTCAGCTGGTAAGTTAACTTCCCAATGTTCATTCGGGAATCCATACAAACAAAGATTCTCCTTCTCTGAAAATGTCATTTAATTAGTCACACAATACAAACTTGAGTTTATTATCAACTTGACTCAATTAACCACAGAAAAGTCAAAAGAAAAGATAAAAATACAAAAGGCTAAAACTATATAGTTCATAAGGAGAGCAGGATAGTGTAAATTTTCAGTGTTACTATTGATTTGAGCTTTACATTGTCAATTGTTCAAACAAAACAAGAAGAAACAAAACTACACTAGAAAACAAGAGAATTTCCCTACAAAGGAAACTCCTTTAGAACACGAGAGACCATATAAGCAGTACAGAAGTCAAAATCAGTATATATATATATATATATATATATATATATATATATATATATATATATATGAAGCAGCTTGAAAAAGAGAATCACGGAAGTATATTTAATAGTTACAGAGAGATAAAGAAACCCTAACCAGGATTGCATTGCTGGAAAAACTCTTCTACATCTGCAAAAAAAAAAAAAAGTGAATCACACAGAATATTATCCTCAAATCGAAGAATCAACACAGCGTAATCCATAACACTAGAGCACAAAAGCCTGGATCTTCGTGAGAAGAATTTCCATGAATTTATTCAAAAACCCAAAAACAAAACCCAAAATTTTTAAGAAAAGAAAAAAAAGTGAACCGGTGGTGAGAGCTCGGATGATGGCAGCTCGACGGGATTTGAAATCACGGAAGACTTCTTCCACAGTTCGAGGGTTGTAGTGCGAACCGACTCCTTCCATGTCTCTCACTGTCACTCAGAGAGGCACTGAGGTTTTTTTTTTTTTTTAAATAATACTAAAGCGTAAGAATGTTTGTTTCAATTTTCAAGTAATAATGTAGGAAGATTAATTAGGAAAAATAAATTGAATAGGTAGGTGACGGACCCGATCTAGTGACCAAAAAAATTAAAGAAAAAATTCAAAGAAAAAATGTTATTTCTTGTATAAAAATGTTGACATATTAATACTTCTTCCGTTTAAAAATATATATTATTTTAGCAAAAGGCGCGAATATTAAAAAACTACTTGTATTTTAAAAATTTTATTCAAAATATATAATAAAAATAGTTTAACCAATGATAATAAAGATTATAGAATACTAGTGGTCACACTATTTGATAAAATTAAAAAGTATTTATTATGGTGCAAGTATTTATTTTATATGTTTTTAGTTTTCTTTTCTTCTATTTTATTTGATGGCCTGATTCTTTTAAGTTTTAACAACCGAGCTGACTTTTTGGATATAACATACGTTCTTAACGTTTGAAAATTTGCAATTACAATTTTTAATATAGAAAAATCTAGTTGATGACTTTTCTTGTATAATTTATATTAGATATTATGTTTAATCTCATTTTTGGGTACAATAAACATTAGTTTTCGATTAATAAAAATTCAAAAGAATTAATAAATTTCTACAATTATTTTGATTTTATTAACCATAGTTTAAACTGGTCAAAAATTGGTAAAATATTTTGATTCTATTTCGTCCATTCTAAAAAAATTACCTATATGGTCGATATTTGGTAAAATGTTTTGACCAATTTATGTGAGATATTGTTCGTCAAAAACTATTGACTAATCTATGACCAAAATTTTTTTTAGTCGATATATGGTCAAATTTTTTTGACTATTTACCGACCACTTATATTAGTCAAAATAAATTGTTGATATTTCGACCAATTCAAATTTTCATCATATTTTGGTCAAAAAATTGTCAATAATATTTTAACCACTTTATATTTGGTCAAAAACCACCTTGTTTTCTTGTAGTGACTTCAAAATCTCAATCTCTTGGTCCAGGCTTATACCTAATAAGTACTCTTTGTTTCAAACACACTCACCAATTCATATAAAGTTTATGAGTGTCTCATTCTCATCTTATTTTAGATGGAAGAGGTTATGTTAACCCAAAAGGTCTAAAGTTTTACAAGAATTTGATCCAAGAACTTGTAACCCATGGTAACACTTTGCTCTAACCAATCATCTCTTTGGAAAATAATCACTTTCTTTCTCCTGAGTTTTGTCTAAACACTACAAGAAAACAGTCCATTAGTGACTACTGTTTGTGACTGAAAAATCAGTCACTAATTTTTGTGACTACTTTGAGACTCTTATGTGACCAATTTGTGACGACATCAAAATCAGTCGCAAAACAGTCACCAATTTGTGACTGGTCAACTTCGTCATAAAAGCGTAACAAATTAGCGACGAATTTGAGACAGACATTCATTGGTTTTTATGTAGTCGCAAAGTAGTCACAAATTACAGACTAATTAGCGACGGATAGAGTGGTCACAAATTTGTGACTGTTTTGCTACCATCAAAACAGTCACAGATTAGTGACTACCATAAGAGTGTAACAAAAGCGTCACAAATGTTTAAATGTAGTTTTTTAAAAATTGGTAGTGACGAATTTGTGACTCTTTAGTGACCATATAGGGTTTAGGGTTTCAAAATAACAATTTTAAAAAAAAAAAATAGTGACGAATTTTTGACTCTTTAGTGACTATATAGGGTTTAGGGTTTTGGATTCTCAAACCCTATACTAACGTCACAAAATAGTCACAAATATACCACTATTTTGCGACTCATTTGTGACGCATAAGTAAATTTGCTACTGATTAGTGACTACTTTGCCACTCCATTTTACAATAATATACATTAAAACCTAAAATGTATCCTTCAATGATTCATAGTTGTATTTAGCTTGTATTAAAGTCAATGACAAAGTAGCCAAGATGTGGTTGTAGTGAGTAAATCAATTTCCAAAAAAATATTTATGTGAGAACAACATTAATGTCCTTTAGGTTATAAACACTTATAAGCTTTAAACTAAGTTTAAGTAAAGTTGATGTTTTTGTAAATTAGCTTTGTTAGTGGTGGTATAATGGTTATATCAGTTTATTTGGGGTATATGGTTTAGGGAAATGCTAGAAGAACAAATTTTGGATATACTTTTAATCACTTATAAACACTTATACTTTTAATCACATATTGGTATATTTGATGATTTATCAAATTAAGCTTTGGTATGACTATTTTCATGGATTTATGCATTCATTTAGGTTATAGGGTTTGTAGAAAGCCTAGTGGATCATAGTTTGGGGTCTAATTGTTAAGGGTTTAGGGATTAAATTTGTGACTACACAGTTTTCGTCGCAAAGTAGAGACAAATTAGCCTCTACTTTGCGACGATTTAGTGACTAATCAGTATGATTTTAAAAAATTCATCAAAAATTACTAGAAATAAATTAAGTTTAAGTTTCTACATATGATTTTCAAAACATTCCTCGTTATAGGGATTGAAAACAACACAAACAAATTTTCCAAAAATTTGTCGATCCACAAATGTTTTTGTAAAGAACATGAAACCCTTATAAGTTATCTCTTACATTTGATAATTTTCAAGATTCAACTATGTTTACTTGATTTCTACTTTTTTAATTGATACAATCAACCAAAAGATCAAGAAATACAAGGGAAATTGATTGGAAACAGTAATGGATTATTGTGTTTGGTCCAAATGTTTAGGATTTAGGGTAAAGATTTGTCACTACTAAATAGAGTCACAAAAGAGTGACAAATTAGTCATAATATAGTCACAAATTTACCAAAATATCTGAAATTGATTAAGCGGGAAAATGAAAATTTTGGAGCCTAATTTTTTTTTGGTTTTGCGGCTAAGTGTTTGCCCAAAATATAAAACATGCTAAATTTTTCTTTTATCTCTTCGTCTCCTTATCTGTTCATTTCACCACAAACCTTATTATCTAAATCTCTCTCGGCCTTAGGCGATTTCGAGATTTCTTCGAATCTTCACAAATCTCTTTCGTTTCTTCCACATATCGTCGATTACATCTCTCTGTAATCTCTCTCTAGATTTCGTTGGTTCTGAGCTTGCGAATCGAAAAAACCCTTTGATTCTTCATCTCAGAAACCCTAATTTTCAACCTTTTGCTTTTTCTCTTCCAAAACACATCATTCTTCATCTCTCTTTGTCTCAATCCCTCAAATCTATTTCAATATTCAACTCTCCTAAACCCTAAACCCTAATCCACTAAATCATCATCACTCTTTCCCTCACTCACTCGAATCTCAGATCTGATGATGAAAGACGATGCTAATGGCAGAGGCGGTGCTAGTGGCAGAGCAAAAGGTCCAACCGGTGGTACTGGAAAAGGCTCTAAAGCTCCTGTGACCAACCCTGGAGCAAAAGGTCTAACCAGTGGTACTGGAAAAGGCTCTAAAGCTCCTGCGAGCAACCATGGTTGAAGTCGTGTTGTTGACAAGACTCAGAAGAGAAAAAGGAACCTTATTGCTTCTGACGGTGGTGTCTTGGATCATCCTTCAGTGTCAAAGCAGCCTGCGAACAACGGACAGTCTTCAAACAGCGGTGAACAAGTCAATAACGCTGGAGGTACGCCGCCTGCAAAAGCTAGGTCCAATGTTGGATCTTCGAACCAATCCCGGAGTCATTATGGTAAGTTTTTAACTTCAAAATTCTACTTGTCTATTTGTGTTTCATTGAGTAGCTTAGTACTGGAGTAGCTAAATGGTTTCAACTGTTATAGCTTAGATGTTTCATTTCTGAAAGCTTAGTACTGGAGTAGCTCATCCATTGCTTGATTTCGGTCCTGATTTTTAGCTCGTTGGTTCTTTGTGTTGGAATTCATTAACTAGTATGCCTTATTATAGCTTTAAACTGGAGTAGACTAAACTTTTTATTTTTGTGTAATAGCTTAGTTGTTTTGTACTTTGTATATGGTTTTCTAATTGCTTAACTGTGTCTTATAGATTTCGTATAATTTAGAGTTGCATAAATCTACAAATTGTGATTTTTAGGTGAAAAAAGGAGGAGACTTGAAGAAGATTAGAGGATTTTTCTCTGGTGGATTATCATCAATTATTGAATAAGAAGATGAACTTGTTGTGTTACTGCAGTTTCTTTTAGCTATTCAGATTCTTAGAGCCAAGATGTCATGATGAACATCAATCGTACTGGAAATAAGAAACATGAAGGAACATTGTAGGCAATCCATGATTGAGGCCACAAGAAACGATGTAGGTTCTAAACTTCTCTGTCTGTCTTACATTCCTTTGAAAACTGCATAAGATTGTGGTAATATTTTGTCTTGTTAAATGCTAATAGAGAACACTACTCCAATCTGATGAATGCTACCTTAGGGGGATGTGGTGATCTACCTTCTCGTAAAGACAGTCCTTGTTTGCCCTTCTTAAGTTATTATATATTTATATACTGACAAGTGACAAGTGCTGGTAAACGTTAACTTATTCCTTTTCTTGGACAATTTTCAGAGACTTAGCAAGGAATTCACAGTCATGGATTTTGACTTCTCCAAGCCCATCATAGGTCCATGTTCTTGGGAAGTCCAGGTATGATAGTTGGAGATTCGCAAAGTGTATATACATGCATTTTCTAATTGTTCGATCTTTCATCTGCTCCTTATGTTTTGTGTTTCACCGTATATGGGCAAGTCTCAAGGATGACAAACAGTTCTTCATTGACCACCCTGGTGATGTGCCTATTACCATTGCTCAGGTATACAGATTTTTTTATTTAAATACATTTACGCCGCCTGGTACTTGAAACAAAACCATTTCTTACTTTGTGCATCATCAAAGGGAGAGGAACTAAGGAAGCTAATTGGAGCTCCTGCATACATCGAGTGTAGTTCAAAAACACAAGAGGCAAGAAAAGAAAAAATCTTCTTTTTTGTTGAATCATGAATTGAATATAACTTCAGCTTTGAATCTAAATGTTTGATTGAAATGCAGAACGTGAAGGCGGTATTTGATGCAGCGATCAGAGTGGTTCTGCAACCTCCAAAGCAAAAGAAAAAGAAGAGCAAAACACAAAAGGCTCAACGGATTGCTGAGCAAGATAAGGAGAACAAGGAATGTGATCGCGAGTTTGTGAAGACCAAACAGACTGACTGAGCAACCCGTCGTCGACCCACCTTTAGCAAAAGGTACGACACCGATCCAAGGCAGCTCCCAACCAGTTTCCTCTAACACTTGAATCCTCTCACTCTTATCAGTCTTTGTCACCCTTTAACACACAATTTATGAGTTGTAATTCTTTGTCTTTTGGTACTTTAAACCTTTTGCAAGCATTTGGAACTTGAAATGCTTGATTATGTATATTATGGTTTTTGTTTCATGTTTGATTGTTTGATAGTTTCTTCTTTCCATTTGAGCATTCATAACTAAATAAAAATCATAATTTAGTAGCTAAATTGACACTAAAATGAGACTGATAAGTGACTACTAAAACAAACATTTCAAAAATAAGCGTCGCAAATCAGAGGCTAATCAGTCGCAAATTAGCGACTACTTTGCGAATACGGATGAATTCACCCCTTTACGAAGGCGTTGCTTATCAGTCGCAAATTAACGACTACAGTATTCGTCGCTAACTAACGACCACATGAACCGACATTGATTCGTCACAAAATTACGACTAATACATGGTGTCACAATTCAGTCGCTTATTTGCCACGCCTTCGAGAAGCCTCATATTAGTCACAAATTGGCGACTGAAATAATGTTGTCACAAATCAGTCGCTAATTTCTGACTGATTAGCGACGCCGAAAATTAGCGACGACTGTTTTGCGACGATCTGTTTTCGTCACAAAGTAGTCGCTAATGTCTCATTTGTGACGAATTTGCGACTCTTCTAGGAGTGGCAAATGACATATTTTCTTGTAGTGAAACTTTTACAGGAATTGAACCACATGTTACACTTTTCCATTACGATCTTCCTCAGTCTCTCGAAGATGAGTATGGAGGATGGAGAAACCGAAGAATCATGTAATAAAACTAACAATAAGCGTGCATTTACTTTGCTTCTTTTTCCATATAAAGAATAAAATTTGTAAACTTTTTGTTACCTGCCATTTTTGCAGCAAGGATTTTACTGCTTATGCAGACATTTGCTTCAAAGAGTTTGGTAACAATGTCAAATTTTGGACCACGATCAACGAGGCTAACATATTCACAATTGGAGGTTACAACGATGGTGTTTCAGCGCCTGGTCGTTGCTCCACGGGCAAAAATTGCGTGTTAGGAAACTCTTCCACTGAAACATATATCGTAGGACATAACTTGCTACTTGCACACGCCTCTACTTCAAGACTATACAAGAAAAAGTACAAGGTATACATAGACTTTCTTATGTATATGTATATTTTACACACAAAAAAATTAAGTTAAAAAAAAAGAGATTGTAAATGAGTATTTAGGTAAAAAGCATGTAATTTTTTTTTTTCTTTTAAAAGGTGCACCAGTGGAACTTTCCATGAAATCACCCATCCTAATATTATTCTCGCCCAAGCACGTATATTTTACATTTTACATAACCGCCCTCTCTTGAATTTAGGATATGCAAGGAGGTTCTGTAGGGTTTAGCATATATGCAATAGGGTTTATGCCTTCTACAAACTCTAAGGATGATGACATCGCTATGCAAAGAGCTCGAGATTTCTACTCCGGCTGGTAAGTTCCTCCCAAAATGGTTCCAAGGTTTGAAGCTCAAAATTAAAATCTCTACTTTTAAAATCCAGGATGCTTAGGCCTCTTATATTTGGAGACTATCCTGATGAAATGAAACGAACGGTTGGATCAAGATTGTCGGTTTTTACAGAGGAAGAATCAGAACAAGTTAAAGGCTCAGCTGATTTTTTAGGAATTGTTCATTACATTGCAGCTATTGTATCAGGCAGTAAACTTCAACCTTCTGCTTCAGGAATCACAGATTTCTTCTCAGACTTGGGCGTATCGATCACTTGTACGCATCAAAACTCTTAAACAAACGATCTTTTTTGCTCTTTTATCTCGATATTTCGTTTTTGCTTATCATTTCTTCTTGGACAGTCATAGAGAACTTGTCATTTTCCGAGGTATGAGTTTCGAGTGTTCTGTTTCATAAGTAGTGTTCCCAAATTATGTTTCTTAATTAGTTGTTGTGTTTTTTTTTGTATGGGCTAGTATGTTGTTTCTCCTTGGGGTATGGAAGGAGTGTTAGAGTATATAAAGCAGAGCTATGGCAATCCTCCTGTCTACATTCTTGAGAATGGTCTCTTTCTTTTTCACTCTCCCTCTTTCTTTTTTTTTTTCTTAGTCTGCTTAATTCTCTTGCAAATGAATCTAAATGAATAGGTACACCGATGAAGCAAGATTCACAGTTGCAACTCAAGGACACACAGAGAATTGAGTACTTGGATGCTTACATTGGTGCTGTGCTCAAAGTAGTTAGGTAAGTAAAGTGTTACTTGGTGCATATTTTCTTGTCTTCTCTTATTATTAATAATTATTACTACTTGTAGGAATGGATCGGATACGAGAGGGTACTTCGTATGGTCATTCATGGATTTATATGAGTTACTGAGCGGATACGACTATTTTTTTGGATTGTACTATGTGAATTTCAGCGATCCTCATCTCAAGAGATCTCCAAAACTCTCTGCTCAGTGATACACTGCTTTTCTCAAGGGCAACAATACCTTTCGTGGTTCTCAAGGCATCACGCAATTGAAGAGCAACTTCTCTTCTTCTTCCTAGTAATGTAGTAGGGTGAATAAATTCGGTGATATGAGAAGTGTAGCAATTAATAAAATCTAGCAAAAAAAAAACCATAACACGATTTATTTCTGTTGTGCCATTAACAAAATCTCGTGACTTCTATGCACAAGAGGAATCAATTTTGTAAAAATTTGGATGTATGATTAAACCTTTTTTATACATATAATAATTAAGGTTACAAGCTATGACTCAATGTCATACAGTTTTTATTAAGAAAATACAAATAGTGATAAAGCTTAAAGTACATTCAATGCAGTAGATACAATCGTATCTTCCGCTTCGATCGAATGTGGTAAGAATGATGAAGCACTCTAGCCACGTCCACCTTGATTCCCACGACCTAGCCTTTGTTGATGGCTTGACCGGTCTATCCCGAAGAATTGTTTTGCCCAAAGGTGTCATATGATCCATCGTATCACATTCAGTGTATTATTATACTGATAATGCTATTTCCGATTCTTTTACATAGTTTTCATCATACGTCGACGTCGAATTATTTAATTATTTACATAGTTTTCAATAGTGAAATTTGATAGAGACACATGTTAGTTTCTTCGCCATGCAAAACTTTGTCTCTCGTGACGTCTTCTTATATTTCCAAGAACATGCAGCGAGGAGATAGTGAGAAGAAATGGATCGAGTTTTGTCTCTCACTGGATTATAAGAACCCGGCTAGGAGTGGTTCATACTGGTTAAGATGTTTGTTACAACCGGTTAAGTTTGTTCTCTTTGTTTATAATAACAATCATACTTGTAATCAAAGACGGTTCCAATCGTTATTAAGATCCGTGGCAATTTGTAAAAAAATGGCTTTCTATTTATATAAAAATAATAATTAGACCCTCATTTTGGTTCTACAAATTTTACAAAATATTTGGATCCTATGCAGTTGGTCATGTTGCACTTATCGAGCGCCCTCGGCTTGTAATCAAATTCTAGAACTCTTCTTTTTTTCTTCACCCTTTATCAAACTTTACTATATGCTTATCATAATTCAGTTTAATAACCCGATATAAACAACTCTATCAAAGATGTCAAGAAGCCTCTTTAGTATCTTATTCATTAAGATGTAAGGCATAGCCTACACGATCGCTTTAACCTAGTAACATGAATGTTATTTACAAAGTAAACCATAATTATGTACTAATTACATTTTGGTGCATACCTCCCATAATTATTTGGTGTATGCTAAATGAGTAAGAATTCAATATGAGTTTATACAAGTGTTCATCTAAGGAGTTGAAAAGCTTATGGTAAAGTAGTTGAAAGATGAAGTTGCTCTGAAGCAGTTCATTTATTAGTTCGAAGTACTACAAGAACTGCTACAGCAGAGCGTCAAATGGAATGAGCTTGAAAAGATGGGCTTGGGCCAACCAGTTCAAGCCATTATGGACGTGCAAGATGTGAAGAAGTTACTTGGAGGGGATTGAAAAGCAATGAAGACCTTACTTATATTTTGGTTAAGATTAAAGAAAGAATATTTGGTGAAGAATAAACTCTGTTTCGTATGTCTCAGATTACCATTTTTTTTGGTTCTTGCTTCGTCTGGGAAATATATATCAACCATATCCCTAAGGGCATCTCCAACCCCACTCTAAATCTCACTCTAAAAGGAAATTTAGAGTAAAATCTTCAACCTCACTCTAAATCCTACACTAAAATAGAGCAACCACCTTTTTTACTATACATTTAGAGTAAACTTAAATCTCACTCTATTCTAGAGTTGAATTTTTTTATTTATATAAAGGTCCTTTAACATTTTATTCATTCTACTTTTATACCAAAAATATATTATTAAAAATATATTTATGTTTTGGGTTCTTTAATTTTTGATTAAATTATTAATGACCCTTTAACAAAATTATAAAATGATAATCAAAATTCATATTATGAAAAAATATTTAACCAACACAATTAAAATGCAATAAAAAATTTCAAATACAATGAAATTTATTAATGAAAAATAATGAAATGAAGATACTAATGCTTAGATTATATTATTTTGTCTTTTTCTATTGTGTAATGTTATTTTATTTCTATAATAAAATTTGAATTAAAATATTATTATGATTTTAGTGAATTATTGCTAATTATAAAATAATTGGATAAATTGTATAATTTTGATAAGTCAATGACTAAATTAAAAAATATATATATTTAGAATATTCTCTTTAGAGTGAAAAATAGAGTAATGGGTTGGAGAAAACCCCTACTCTAAAATAGAGTTACTTTATTTTAGAGTAAAAATAGAGTGGTAGGTTGGAGATGGTCTAAGGGCTTTGCGTTTAGATCCGCCATTTCTGCTTATCGAGTTTGTTATTTGATTCTACAATTCAAGGGTTCTACTGATCATTTAGTGGGAAGTAATCTAAAAGCCCCTATTCTTTGGGGAAGTAATCTAAAACACCCTATCTTTAATTTCCAATTTTGTTTTGAATTATTTTTAATTCGAAAACAGGTTAAACACCACAAAACCCTTAATGAATACTAATAATTACATAATCCAACCACGAATCCAAACCCAAACCCGGATCCAACAGAATAAACCCATATTTTTTTCTTATCTTCCGTAACAAAAAAATCAAAATCAAATTCAAAATCAAAACCACTTCTCCTCTTCACCGCTTCGACTCTGAGTGTTTTTGGATCTGAATCTTCTTCACCGCATCGTGATTGTTTCCATTGTTTCCGGTGTTAAAGATTTCTTCCCTATTTCTTCCGATGTCCGACTCACCTTCTCGTAAAGGTAACCATTTATCACAATTTTTCTTCCGATGTCGGACTCACCATCTCGTTCGGGGGTTTTGATTTCGAATGGGTTTTGGATTTCGATTGTAGAATTTAGGGGTTTTGTCCGACTCACCATCTCGTTGGAGGGTTTCGATTTGTAGAATTAGGGTTTGAAATTTTGATTTGTATATTTCCGGGTTGGAAATTCGGATTTTAAGTAAAAAAATTTGGGGTTTGAAATTAGGGTTGAATTGAACCAATTTGGGGTTTCGATTTCGAAATTAGGGTTTTATGTCAAACCAATTAGGGTTTTTGATATGAATCGGGAAGAAGATTATGTGAATTCGGTTTGAAAAGGAGATGTGAGTTGGGTATATATTCGGGGTTTTAATGTGAAATTGGGTTTAGATGAATTGGAGATGTGGTTTTGATATGAAATGGTGATTGATATGTTTTGTTCTCGATTTTGCAGGAATGGTTCGAACAAAGAAGGTCGCGAAGAAGCCAGATTTTTCAATTGTACACTCTACACCAGGGAAGTATGTTAGTGGGGTGTGGAGACTGCTGAATTGGAAGCCACCAAGGAGGGAGGCTTCGAGTAGTAACACTCCAAGTAGTAACCCACCAAGGAGTAGTAACACTCCAAGTAGTAACCCAAGGAGTGGGTCAGAATCTGAAAAAGAGGCTACGAAGGTATGTAATCTTAGAAATTTGTTAATTTGGTATCTTTAAAGTAATGAATTTAACTGGTATAACTGCTATAGAACTGAGATAATTGAACATAATTAGTTATGGTATAACTAGTTATACCAGAACATAATTGATAATACTGAATATAACTTGTATAACATAAATGATAGTACTGGTATAACTGAACATAATTGATAGTTCTGGTATAACTGGTATAACTGAACATAATTGATAGTTCTGGTATAACTGAACCTAATTGATAATACTGAATATAACTGGTATAACTGAATATAATTGATAATACTGAATATAACTGGTATTACTGAACTGATTGCAGGATGCAGAGGTATTAGAAACCCAACCGATGCAGGATGCAGAGGCATCAGAAACCCAACCGATGGAGGATGCAGAGGCATCAGAAACCCAACCAATGCAGCCTGACAAGTTTTTCTTCAATAGGAGCGAGTATAACAATGTATGCAAGGTCCAAATAAGGTGTGATTTGCCTTTTTTCTTCGAGTTGATGGACGAGAAGCGATTTCAAGCAGAAAAGAGTGGTTTTTAAGGCACCCTCAGTTTAAACACATATTCCACATGGAGAAAGAAGACAACCATAAGCTTCAAGGTCTTTATATGTTGCCGCTTCGAACTGTGGATGTGGAGAGGAGATTATGTGTCTGGTTCGTGGTGAATGGAGTTCCTGTAAGGTATTCCTTAAGAGAGCATGGTCTGATCACTGGTTTCTATTATCATGAATACTCCGAGAAGCTTAATCCGAAGATAAAGATGAAGAAGTACAAGAATCACTTTATGACGAGGTAGTTTGGTGAAGATGTGGTTGTTACTGTCAAAGATGTGAAGGAGAGACTGCTCAACATGAGTAATAGCTCACCGGATCGCTTGAAGATGATAATCCTATTTTTCTTAGGCGCGGTTCTGGAGAAGAAGGCTGGTAGCACTGCTCATATAAGTCCTTTCTTATGTATAATGGCTGACAGTCCGGATTTGTGTAAATCATTTCCATGGGGGCGATTGACATTCTAAAATTCTGTCAAAGAGGTTTACCACCTCATGAATAAGGCGAATGAAGGTGCAAAGGATATAACCTTTCCTGGATTCATATTCCCTTTGGAGGTAAATTGATTTCTCTAAATCTTGTTAATTAAATATTCTTATTAAACCTCTAACATATTTGATATTTATATGTAGCTTCTGCTTTTTGAGGTTATTCCAAATCTACGGAAGGCATTTAGAGAAGATATTGGAGGAAGTTGTAGTGGAGAGTGTCCAAGGATGTGCAAGCAGAAGTTCAAAGCTTGTTCGATGAAAGGTTGGCCATTGGTAGACATTTATCAGGCCCTTGGTTCTACTAAGGTATTATCAATTACAAATAGGGTTAACTGATAGAACTGATAGAACTGATAGAACTATGTGAGTAGATATAACTGATAGAACTGATATAACTGATATAACTGATAGAAATGATAGAACTGATAGAACTATGTGAGTAGATATAACTGATAGAACTGATATAACTGATAACTGTACACGGTTGATAATACTGAATTGAACTGATTTACTTGTTTACAGATATTTGTACTTGTTTACATGTATGTGTAATGCTCTACTATGTTTACATTGACAGGACATTCAAAGTGCGTTAGACCCAAACCGAGAAGAAGAAGTTCTTTGTGGGCGTATCTTTGATGGTGAACTTGGTTATGAAGCTTTGGACCATGTCCAAGACAGCTGGAACGGCCATATCGCAGCGAACAAGCCTATTTTTTGGGAAAAGTTGTACATGTTAGATCTGGCTGCGCGAGAGACAAGAGAACAAGAGAAGGAGCAAGAAGCAGAGAAAGAAGATGAAGAACATCCTGGATTGCGTCAGATAATGGAAGCTTTATAAGCTACGATGAAGCAAGGGTTTGAGAAGGTGAATTCTAAAATTAAGGATTTAAAGGACATAGTTACGGTTGTTAGTGAGAAGGTGAAGGCTCTTGAGGAGGGTGGTAAGAAAAGAGTTGCGGTTGATGGAGAAGAAGAAGAAAAAGGTGATGGAGAAGGTGATGAAACAAGTGATGGAGAAGGTGAGAGAGAAGAAGAAGAAGAAAAAGATGATGGAGAAGAAGGTGATGAAAAAGGGGATGGCAAAGAAGAAGAGAAAGGAAAAGAAGATGATGGAAAAGGTGATGGAGAAGAAGAAGAAGAGAATGAGTTTTACTTTGAAGAAATGCTTGAAGTTGTAAATCCAAAGACAGTAATGTGAGGGAAAAGTACAAGTCAAGGCATGTGAAAACGCCATTTAGAGCCGGTGAGGGAATAACAGAGAACAAGAAGAAACCGGATGCAGGAAGAAATTAAAGAAGTGAGAATGTGTTAGGTAGTTTAAGTAAGGATGATGCTTTTTTATATTAAATTTGTTTTAGGTTGTCTCCCAGGTTAATTTCAGGATGTTGAACTTAAGTATTTATGTCAAATTTGTTTTAGGACTTCTTGTTTTAAGAGATGCTACTGGGTCTTTATGGATACTACTGAATATAAATTGGCTTTGTTAAATCAAAGATCCATAAATTCAACACATTTAAAAAAAACAAAAAAAAAAACTTAACCATATTTAACATGTGCGCCGTCTTAAGAATGAAAAAATATTAAAATTTTATACTCAGTCATACCTAGTAATCTAGTATGACTCATTTACACATAGTTATATTTTCATAGTTTTCACGTTTAATCAGTAGTAATTGAGTTTAATGTACTTTTCCCAGTAGTATGCATCATGTTCATACACAAAATCATATTTACTATCGTTTGGTTGTGATTACAATGGGTGATTCTAGTCATACATGAGCATATGTTTAAGGTGTAGTGTTTGTCAAAACATATATTTCTCTTTAATTTTCGGTTTTTGAAAGAAAGGTACCAAATAATCAATTAGACAGTGAATAAATGGTACGTACGTAAACTAATCATTAAACCAAACGAACACATAAAGAACGAACACATAAAAGTCTCACAGTCATACCTAGTAGTATGTAGTATTATTAGGCAGAGAGAATTACCTAGTTCGGATTCGGCTCACTGGATTCACCACCTAAGTACTCATAAATAATTCCTCTTCTTCTTCTTCCTCTTCCTCTTCCTCGATGTTCTCTAGGTGACATGTACCGTGTTTGTTGAGGTGGTCCTTTTTTAACGTCGTGGGCCGGAGGGTATCCAAAACGGATGTTTTGAAAACAATTCTGATGTGAAGCTTCTTGAACTAAAACTTTCACTTCGTCCCTACTCCGAAATTGTTGACCCATCACGAAATTTAGGCCATCTTCCCATGGAACCTCAACTTTAGCCACATCATCTCCTCGTATTGGCTCATTCTCCTCATCTATACCAATGTTATCATCATCCATACCAGTATTATCCTCATGCATACCAAAATTATCTTCATTATGAAAGTTATTCTCGTTAAAGTAATCATCTGTCATGAAAATATTTCAAACAGTTATATCAGTTATACCTAGTTATACCAGACAGTGACAAAATACTCAAACTCATCAAACTGTTATATCAGTTATATCTAGTTATACCAGACAGTGACAAAATACTCAAACTCATCAAACAGTTATATAAGTTATATCTAGTTATCCCAGACAGTGACAAAATACTCAAACTCATCAAACAGTTATATCTAGTTATACCAAACAGTGACAAAATACTCGAACTCATCAAACAGTTATATCAGTTATACCTAGTTATACCAGACAGTGTCAAAATACTAGAACTCATCGAACAGTTATATCAGTTATACCTAGTTAAACCAAACAGAGAGAACACATATAAGAAGTCACAAAGTTATACCAGGTATACGTGGAACCAATGCATCGTGTTCTGATGGTTCGCCTGGGTAAATAAACCCCATATCACCCCTGATATCAACGTCACTTTCTCCGACCTCTCTTGTTACTTACACATAACTCTGAGTTTGATTCTCAACTTCCATGACCTCCACGTGTAAAAGATTTCTACAACCATCTCTGTTAACTTGCATTACGTAATTGAAAACATCATCATCATCCAACACATCAGATGGTTGCATGATATTCAGAATCATCGGAAAGAAACTGAGTCTCAGCTGCGTTGTAGCTTCATCTATCCCCATCTTCCTACGAATTTTTTCAACCAACATTTGGTAAGTTACTTCTTCAGGTGTGGTCCGTATCGCTAAAGTGTGAATTCGATCTCCTCCTGGGCACCATCTTATGTTATCACCTTCCCTTGAATAACATCCTCCATAATCAAAATATATGATAGTGCAATTCTCATTCATTGTCCCCTGCAAGAAATAAGAAAATAACAAATACAAATTATACTCAGTAGTATCAGTTATATCAGTCATATCTCTGCAGTTTCAAGATACTCTCAATTCTTATGAATCTGAACGATTCAGCTGCAAAATTTATCAAATCACCCTAAAAAACTTATAAAACAAGTCTAATATCCAAATAACTATACATAAATACCAATTTTTCAAATTTACATAATCTCCAAAACCTATTATAACCCAAAACATGAAAACTTACAAATAACATAAACAGATCGAGTAACCGAATAAAGAGAGATTCAACTGTGTAAGGAAGAGAATAACTGTGGGAGCCTAAGCTAGCACAATTAAATTTGTAAGGGTTCGTGAAGAGGAAGAGAATTTATAGGGTTAGCTAAGGTCGCAAGAGATGAGTAAGAGCTTTTTTATTGCTGTGTAAAAGTTTTAGTGCAAGATTGTGAATGCCTTCTCAAGGGCTTTTACATCAAGTATATATAATATCTCTAAGGCGGCTAAGCTTCCTAAGTCTTCGCGGTTTCCTTCCTTGCCTAGGTCGGTTACGTCAAAGTGGGCTTGCTTCGGGCTTTCCTCACTTCAATGGGTCGGAGACTGCATCGAACTGAGGATAAGATCAACGACTGAGGTGAGCGCGTGGTCGGCCCATGGTGGCGAGCCCGTTGTCGCCCAAGGGCGAGCCCGTGGTCACACAAGGGCAAAGCCATGGTCGCACGAGGGCGAAGCCGTGGTCGCACTGTCTGGTCCTGGTCCATTCCTGCTTCGCCCAGGTTTGTCCCGCTACCACATGCTTTGCTTCGCAGGAAGACTTAGGTGCCGTTACGCCTTCTTCACCGAGAGTCCGGAGGGCTATTTCTTCAATCAGCTTGTCTTTGAACGTTAATGTTGAGCGGGTGAAAACCAACCCCAACAGTTAGCCCCTCAGCTCGGCAGTGTTAAAGATAATAGTGCCGAGTTAAGGATGTATTGGATATCGGCATTACCGTTTGAAGTCAAGGTATTTGCCTATCTTCTTCTGCAGCAGTAGAGAGTGACTTTATACAGGAGGTTTTAAGACTTCGTACGCGCATCGAAGATTTTAAGACTTCTTGCTTCATTTGCTGAAGCTGCTGCGTTTTCTGCAGAAAAGATTTTTTTTTTCGAAGGTTTTAAGACTTCGTATTCCCTATGGAGGTTTTAAGACTCCACGTTGCAATCGTCGGTGTCAACGACGTCTCCGGACGATAGCGAGGCGATTTCCGGAGGGAAGAGTGTATTTGAATGGAAACGGGACCCGCTTGGTGAGAGAAGGAGAAGATTCCCTTTCTCTTAAAGAGATAAGGTTTTGACTTGGTCCACTCATCTTTCTCCTTCCTTCTTCCTTTCTCTTTTCTCCATCATCTTGAAGTTTTTTTTTACTTCTTCACCTCGCCGCCGCCGGATTCTTGTGCCGTCGCCGACCGTGAGCCCGCGTTTCCGCCAATCGGAGGTTCGTGCCGTTTGCCGACCGCGAGCTTGCGCTTCCTTTGCTCACTTTTCTTCTTTGGTGAGTTTTCTCATTGACTTCCCAAGCTATTTTCTCTAGTTTCCATAAGCTTTTAGTTGAGAAGCTAAGTTCTTGGATCTAGCCTTTAAGAGGAAAAAAGCCTTGATTGTAGCTAATTGCTAAGCACAACCTTTGCTTCTCTTGGTTCCCATGAGTTGTGGTTAAGGAACTCAAGCTCATATGGCCTTTAATTTTGAGAATTCTCTTTGAAGACTATCCATGAAAAAGGCTTGTTCTTGTGGTGTGTTCTTGGTGAAAGATGAAAATTCTTGACTTTTGATCTATCCTGTTGACTTTTGTGTAGGTAGATTTGTTGTTATGGAACAAACCACATTTGGTTCGGTTGATCATGGTAACTCGGCAGTACCGTCACGCCAATCTGAAAACATTTACGTGCTTCCGAATCGGACCGACCCCGTGGTCACGGCTTCTAGCGGAAACGACCCCGTGGTCACGGCCTCGAGTGGGAGCGAGCGCGTGGTCGCGGTTTCGAGTAAGAGCGAGCGCGTGGTCGCGGTCTCGAGTAGGAGCGAGCCCGTGGTCGCGGTTTCGAGTGGGAGCGAGCGCGTGGTCGCGTTTTCGAATAGAGGCGACCCCGTGGTCGCGATTTTGAATGGAAGCAAACCCGTGGTTGCGTTTCCAATCCTAGCCGACCCCGTGGTTACCTTATAACACCAAGCTGACCCTGTTGTCGCATCCTCAAGACACACCGTGGGCATGTTCCTGACATTGTCCTCGACGGTGGTTGCGAGAGGGTGTCACGAGAACACTAGCGCCGGGATCAGGCTCCGTACAAACTCACGGTTCCACGGCCTTATCTTATCGGACCTGATGAGGGTGATGAGGACGTTTTTGACGACTCAGCGGAGGTTGAGATGTTAGGAGGCCTAGCGGTGATGAGGACTTGATGGCCCGTAACGGGGGAATTAAACTTTCTTTTCCCCTCAACGATGAGGACCCGGGGCTCCCGGCTGGTGCAGCCGACACTGCTCTGTTGTCAGACTCTTCCTCTACTTTTAGGTCACTCCCTTCTGATGCTGAGGACCGTGATGATGACACCCTTGCGGGGGTTAGTCGGCCCGCGGTAGCCAAGAAGAGGAAGGCACGTCCGGACCCTCCGGGATCTACTCTTTCTGACGAGGAGTCGCTACATCTTGTCTGAGAGAGGTGCGAGATTTCAAATGAGATTAGGGTGGTTGTTCCCGATCGCACTCAGCGAGCTGATGCTCCGCCTCCGGGGTACTTCACCTTATAGGAGAACTTCATCGAGCACTGCTTGCTGTGGTTTCCGGTGCCCGGCTTCCTACTTCATTTCTTAGAGGAGAATGGTATCTCTCTTGCTCAGATCAACCCCAGGGGGTTGAGGCATATCATCGACATCTACGTGGTGAGTAGTGAGCGCAACGCAGAGATTAGCAACAAGCAGTTGTCTTGCCTGCTTGACTTCAGGCCTCGTGGCCGCGCAGAGGAGCTTAGGTATCTAGTTTCTCCGATTCAGGGTCGTGCGCTCATTGATGGGTTCCCGAGCCACGATCACTTTGAGGACCGATTCTTCTTTGTCAAGATTTCGGAGAAGACTGTTGAAGCGGATTCCATCTCTCTTGTTAGGACGAGCTGGGGGAAGAGAGGTAACCTCCGGATTCAGAAATATTTTTCGTAGCGTTTTCACGTCTTGTGTACTAATTTCTAGATTATTATTTTTTTTTTTTGCAGTGAAGCCGGCTTCTCGGACAGTCAGCCGGAGTGACGCAGCGGCCATCCACAGTGTTCTTTCCTCTGGGAATGGTGATTGGGTGAAGTCTTTTACTTGTCAGAGGATCCAGAATGCGCTTTCCACCAGGATCTTCCCAGGGAAGGTTCTCGAACGGGGTGCTCCTAGGGTTTCGGCCTACCAGCGAGCGGAGAGAGCGAAGGCGGTGTCGACGAGCACCGCGGTCCCAACAAAGACATGCTCGCAGACTCGGGCTCTGTCTACTTCAGCACCAAAGACTCCTGCTACACCTGTCCAGCGCTCTCAGGCTCTTGACCTTACCCCTGACGAGAATGCGAGGCGGCGCGAACAGTCGCAGAAGAGAGCTCTTATGCCAGAGGGAGCACCTTCGAAGCGACATAAGCCAGACTCTTCTCCCGCCTTTGCTGCAGTACCGTCCTCTCTGACTCCCGGTTCCAGCGGAAGGGCTTTTGAGCTGGCGAAGGCCAATGTTTCTGAGGTTCGGTTTCTTTCCTTCCTTGTATTTGTTATTGGTACTTAGCTTCTTTTGATCTAATACCGCTCCCTTTGCTTTCCTCTGTATGCAGCTCTCCGCTCAGCTGGACCAACTGGCCTTTTGCTTCGAAGAGGATTCTCGCTCTCGTGATAAGGAGCTCAGCGAGGCCAAGAAGGCCAACATCGAGCTTGCTGAGAGGAACCGAGCTCTTGAGGACGATGTTGTTTCTGTGAAGAAGATGGAGGAAGAGTTGAGCGACAAGCTGTCGAGGGCATCTTTGAGGCATGTGAAGGATAAGGAGGAGATTGCTTTGCTTAGGAGTAAGCTATTGGATGTTGAGGGTCTCAGGGACGCCAAGATTGAAGAGGCCGTCGTTGGTGCCAAAGACGAGGCGGCTCGTAGCTTCGCTAGCCGAGTCAGAAAAGTTGCCAGGTTACTTGGTAGGATTGGGAATATAGCGAATGACAACATGTTGGACCTTGCTGAGATTAATGCGAACCTGGAGTTCATTGAACGTCTCCGCAAGCCTGATAGACCGACTCTGGACGTCGTGGAGAAGCTCTTGGTTGAGAGGAAGATCCTGATTTATGATGCTTGTGACGTGTTTGGTGAGCTTGTCTCTGGCGTGAGGCAAGCCTTAGAGATCTCAGAGGATGACGATGTGGCCGATGAGGATGAGGAGGCCGATGAGCGACCACCTTTCTCTGTTCATGACTTAGTTTATTTTTAGTCGTTTTATGACTTTTGCTTCTAAGACTTTTATCGGATTTGATGACTCTTGGTTGTAGTATTGGATGGTTTGTATCCTTGCTACCATTTTGGATACTTGCGTTGTGGCAAATGCAGGATGACTCTGAGTGTAGCTTTTGTTTCTTATGATGAACCTTGATGGTTTTGGAGTAATGTACTCGCTTTAGATGTCTTCCTATACTTAGGAGCGCTTTAGGCTGTAATGTGTTTTTGTCATGCGTTTGCCAACGCCACTGTTAGGCTTTGTGAGTTGGTGCTGCTCTTCTGGACACGTCTGTCCGAGAACATATACACCCTAAGTTTTACCAGCGTGCATCCTGGGTTTTCCGAATGACTCGTTCAGGGTACATGCCGAATGAAATCATTGGCAGCTGCTTTTTACCAACGACGCTTGTTGGGTTTCTAAGTGATCAGTTGGGTTCGTCCGCCCCAATACTGAAACACTGATACTTATATAGCGCGCTTTGAATCCGATGCTGGATGTTGTTGATGTCGTATTCCCGCATCATCGCTGTGGCCAGCAGCAATGAATGCGTAACGACTCTGATTGAAGCCTTGAGAAGAATATGAATGATGTAGATGTTCTCATGCTGAGGCTTGTGTCAAGTACTTGGCATGTCTTGTGACGCTGTTGTGAAAGAGCGAAGTACGGGTACCCCACTCCCCCCCCCCCCTTTAGACGAAGGAGGGAACTGAATTCATCTGGAGACTGGTGGTGAAAACACTCACTCCCCCCCCCCCTTCTTAGGCGGAGGAGATGAAGTGAGCTCGTCCGGGAACGAGGCTTAAGTAAAACACTCACTCCCCCCCCCTAAGGCGGAGGAGATCAAGTGAACTCGTCCAGAAACGAGGCTGAAGTAAAACACTCACTCCCCCCCCCCCTAAGGCGGAGGAGATCAAGTGAGCTCGTCTGGGAATGAGGCTTAAGTAAAACACTCACTCCCCCCCCCCTAAGGCGGAGGAGATCAATTGAGCTCGTCCAGAAACGAGACTGAAGTAAAACACTCTCTCCCCCCTCCCCCTAAGGCGGAGGAGATCAAGTGAGCTCGTCCGGAAACGAGGCTTAAGTAAAACACTCACTCCCCCCCCCCCTAAGGCGGAGGAGATCAAGTTAGCTCGTCCGGAAACGAGGCTTATGAAGCGCTTAATCCCTCCCTTTTTGACAGAGGGGGGCAACTGAACCTATACGAGGATAGGCTGCCTACGTACCCTTTGCAGGGATCAAGTCGCCTCGTAGTTCATTGTTGAGACTAGTGATATTACTTCTTTAAATGCGTGGCATTCCAAGAGTGGAGTATTGGAGTGCCGGTCATGGTGGCGAGCTCGTAGACGCCAGGACGAACGACTGTTATAATCTTGTATGGACCTTCCCAGTTGGCCCCGAGCTTGCCTGCGTTGGGCTCTGCTGTGTTCTGGAACACCTCACGCAGGACGAGGTCACCTTTGAATAAATATCTTTCTCTGACTTTGGAGTTGTAATACCTCGAGGCCGCGCTTTGATAGTTGGCAATCCTGACAAGCGCCTGGTCGCGTCTCTCATCGAGGAAGTCCAATGCATCGAGCAGCATGGACTGGTTGATTGGTTCATTGCTAGGTAAGAGCTGACGACGGATTCCAGGCGAGCAGATTTCGGACGAGATGACGCATTCGGTTCTATAGACAAGGGAGAAGGGAGTCTCGCCTGTTGCATGACGGGGAGTGGTGCGGTGGGACCACAAAACTCCCTCTAGCTCGTCGGCCCAGCGATCCTTCTTTGCCTCTAAATGCTTCCTAAGGCCATCTAGGAACTTCTTGTTGATAGCTTCTGCTTGACCATTGCCCTGAGGGTAGCGAGGCGTAGATTTGCTAAGGCGGATATTCCATTTTGCACATAATGTTTTGAACCGATTGGATATGAACTGCGAACCGTTGTCTGTAACGATCTCGTATGGAACTCCGTGACGACATATGATGTTTCTCTAGACAAAGCTTTCCACTTGGACATCCTTGATGTTAGCATAGGCTTCAGCTTCCACCCACTTTGAGAAGTAGTCTGTCAGAACAAGTAAGAACCGCTTCTGCTTTGATGGGTGCAACGGTCCAACAATGTACATGGCCCATCTCATGAATGGGTAAGGCGAAGTGACAAAAGAGAGTATCTCAATTGGTTGACGGATCTTTGGAGCTTATCGCTGGCATTTCTCACACCTGGCTGAGAACTTTGTGCAATCGCCTACTATAGTAGGCCAGAAATGACCATGTCTCTTGATCTTGATCGCAAGTGCTTTGCCTCCTGAATGATTGCCGCAAGATCCACTATGGACTTCTTCCATTATTCGTCTTGCTTTTTCTCCTTCCACACAGGTGAGCATAGGACCAGAGAATCCCCATCTGAAGAGGTTACCATCAAGTAGAACATAACGAGCGGCTTGCTTCTGTAACTTGCGGGCTGCCCACTTGCTACCAGGCAATTTACCATCGGCAATGTACTCTCGTATCTCGCCCATCCATAACTTGTCGCAGTCGTACTCTGGTTTTTCAGCGTCTTTGTCCATTGGGATCGCTCCAGGGTGATGAGAGCTGCTAGTAGCTGAAATATCAGCGATGGGGATGTCGTTGACAGGGCCTTCGGTTTCGTGCATGTCAGCAGCTGGAACTTTAGGAGCTTCGGCCATCTCTATGTCTTCGTTGGTTGCTTCAGCCAGGGCGCCTGCTTGTTTCGCTGCTTGAGAGCGTGTTAAGATGGCAAGCGTCACATATTCCTGGATGCTTGGGAATTCAATGAACCTGATAGGAATGATCCGCTTTAAAGCCGGATCTTCTGGCGTAGCAGTGGCGGAGGCAATGTTAGCCAACGCGTCGGCGTCCATATTCTCACCTCTGGGAATCCATGTAAGGGTGAACTCCTGGAATGAAGAAGCAAGGTCATTTCTTACCTTCAGATAAGCCTCCATGCGGCTATCCTTTGCGATGTACTCGCCGCTGAACTGACTGGTTACAAGTTGTGAATCGGAGAATGCGCGAATGTGTTCGATCTGCAGTCCTTGGGCGAGCCTCATGCCAGCGACGAGGGCCTCATACTCTGCTTCGTTGTTAGAAGCTTTGAATCCAAGTCGAAATGATTGCTCAAGGACCTCTCCGGTTGGTGACACTAATCGTATCCCAACTCCAGAACCATTCTTTGAGGATGATCCATCCACGTACAGCCGCCAAATCCTGGGCTGTACCTCCTTGGAGTCTTTGTCTTCTGGGAATTTTACGAGGAAATCCGCCAGCACTTGTTTCAAGTTCTCCCTTTATACTCGATGTCATACTCACTGAGCTCCACAACCCACTTGGCCAGCCTGCCAGATTGACTCGGGCTATGTAAAACTGAACGAAGCGGGAAAGTACTAAGGTCAATAATCGAGTGAGATTGAAAGTAAGGTCTTAGCTTTCTTGATTCCATGAGGACGGACAGTGCCAGCTTTTCCAATTGAGGGTATCTTGTCTCAGCGTCTGTGAATGTCTTGCTCACATAGAAGATAGGCCTCTGCTCACCTCTTTCCTCCCGAACAAGGACAACGCTGATTGTTGTCTCTGAGACAACAATGTAGAGGAAGAGGGGTTCTCCGGTCACTGGCTTTGCAAGGATGGGTGGCAATGCCAGATACTCCATAAGCTGCTTGAAGGCGTCTTCACAAATTTCTGACCATTCGAACTGTTTGTTTCCTCGCAGAGTGTTGTAGAAGGGAAGACACTTATCAGTGGAGCGTGATATGAATCGATTGAGTGCAGCCACTCTCCCAGTTAATCTTTGCACTTCACGCTTATTCCTTGGTGAAGCCATCTGGATCAGTGCATCGATCTGCTTTGGGTTGGCTACAATACCCCGGCGAGTGACTAGGTACCCCAGGAACTCGCCAGAAGTCACAGCGAATCTGCACTTCGTTGGGTTTAGCTTCATGTTGTGGAGGTTCAGTTGGTTGAAGCATTCTTCCCGGTGGGTGATGTGGTCTTCTTCTTCGAGTAACTTGACGAGCATATCATCGATGTAGACCTCCATAGTTTTTCCTAACTGGTCCTGGAACATCTTGTTCACCAGTCTCTGATATGTTGCGCCGGCGTTCTTCAGGCCGAAGGGCATTACCTTGTAGCAGTAGATGCCTCGGTCTGTGATGAAAGCTGTCTTCTCACGATCTTCGGGGTGCATCAGAATTTTGTTGTAGCCAGAGAAAGTGTCTATGAAGCTGAGAAGCTTGTTACCCGTTGTTGCTTCCACCAAGCGGTCAATGTGAGGTAAGGGGAAGTTATCTTTTGGGCAGGCTTTGTTAAGATCCGTGAGGTCGACGCAAACGCGCCACTAGCCATTCATTTTCTTAACCACGACTGGGTTGGCGAGCCAGTCGGGATACTTGACTTCGGTTATTGACCCAACTCGCAGAAGCCTTTCGACTTCGTCATTAACAGCCTTTGCCCGTTCAGGACCCAACTTCCTTCTTTTTTGCTTGACTGGTTTGAATGTAGGATCAACATTGAGTTTGTGGCTGGCGACATTGATGTCTAACCTTGGCATATCTTCAGCGGTCCAGGCAAAGGCGTTAACGTTCTTCTGGAGAAACGCCACTAGCTTTGTTTTGAGCACTTCGTCAAGGGCAGCTCCGATCTCGACGCATCTCTCTGGGTGTTGCTCGTCGATGCACACAGAGATCACAGGTTCACAGGTAGGTCGCTCTTCTTCTGCACGACCGTATGCAATCTGTAATTGCTATAAGAGGTTGGACAGGTCTTTTACCTGATCAGAACTGGTTTTTGCTTTCTTTCGTGGCCCCTGTGAGGTCGAGTCGTCCTTCTTCTCTTCATGAGTTCTTGGGTTCAAGTCCTTGTTCTCCTCACGATTGCGCAGCTGGTGCGCTGCAAAGAAACACATGCGGTAATCATTTTGGTTACCAAAGATTGTCTTTACGCCGTCACTGGTTGGGAACTTTAAGCACAAGTGGTAGGTTGACAGTACAGCTCGCATCTGATTGAGCCATGGTGTTCCCATGATCGCATTGTAGATGGCGGGATGATCAGACACTGTGAAGTTCACCATCTTCTTGACGCCTCCAGCTTGGAGTGGCAGGCGAATCGTTCCCATTGTCAAAGTTGTCTCGCCAGAGAAGCCTGTTATGGGCTTTGGTTGCCCTCTGATGAGTGATAGGTTGATCTTCATCTTTTCGAGCATGTCTTTGAAGATAACATCCACCGAGCTTCCAGTATCGATGAGGACTCGAGCAACATTGAAGTCGAAGATAGTCAGATTGATCACTAAAGGATCGTTATGCAAATGGTGAATACCTTCGGCATCCTCTTCGTCAAAAGTGATAGGATCGCTGGCACGCTTCGCCCTCGGGGATGTAGAGATGTTGGCGCAGACCTCGGCGCGTCTCGATCGCGATTACGTTGTCAGCGCAGTATTGCGATCCTCCCATGATCATGCAGATGGTGTCTTGCGGGTTCCCGCTTTCGGAATTGTCTCCACGATGCTATCGCCTGGGATTTTCCGTCTGAACCTTGGTAGCATCTTGTGCCTTTTCTTCTGGCTTGAAATCTGACAGGCTGATGTTACCTTTGAGAGTCCCCTCGGCCAGTTTAGCAGTCAGCTGTCGTCCTAAATCGCGGCTTCTCGTAGTCGAATGCCCAACTGCTTTGTGGAATTCACAGTACAGCTTTTCGTCGTATTCCTTCGGATCTCTAATCCATGTAATGCTTCCTCTGCC
Source organism: Draba incana (assembly GCA_963576765.1). Lineage (NCBI taxonomy): Eukaryota > Viridiplantae > Streptophyta > Magnoliopsida > Brassicales > Brassicaceae > Draba > Draba incana. The sequence goes on along the minus strand of OY755211.1, from coordinate 24,882,217 downwards.
GCGTCTGCGACCGCGGCCTTGACCTCTGCCGCGTCTGCGACCGCGGCCTTGACCTCTGCCGCGTCCGCGATCGCGGCCTCGACCTCTACCATAGCCAGGTGACTCAATTTGGTAATTATGAGCTCCACTTGCTCCCCCTTTAAACTGGACGAAGACGGGTTTGGCTCTCTTCGGTGCAGCTAGGGTTGGAACCTGAGAAGGTTCGCTAATCTGTTTAGCCTTTCCGCCCCTCTTGGCGCGGAGTTCTTCTTCACTTCGGGCAAAATCAGTTGCACGGTGAAGAGCATCTTGAATCGTTGTCGGCGGGTTGATGGTAAGTTCTTGCCAGAACGGAGACGGGCATCTAACCGCTCCTTTTAAGGCTTCCAGCGCAGACATATTGCTGATTTTATCTACTTTAGACAGGGTATGCTTGAACCTTGTCATGAAGGACCGTAAGCTTTCGCTCTCTCCTTGCTTGTTGGTCCACAGCTCTACATCGTAAATCCTTCGTTCAACAAAGATGTTGTAGTGTTGTACAAACATCTTAGAAAGTTGTTGAAGTTGTGGATCGAATTCTTCTCCAGCTTGTAGAACCACTGGAGGGCAGGCCCTTCTCAAGGGCTTTTACATCAAGTATATATACTATCTCTAAGGCGGCTAAGCTTCCTAAGTCTTCGCGGATTCCTTCCTTGCCTAGGTCGGTTGCGTCAAAGTGGGCTTGCTTCGGGCTTCCCTCACTTCAATGGGCCGGAGACTGCATCGAACTGAGGATAAGATCAACGACTGAGGTGAGCGCGTGGTCGGCCCATGGTGGCGAGCCCATGGTCGCCCAAGGGCGAGCCCGTGGTCGCACAAGGGCGAAACCGTGGTCGCATGAGGGCGAAGCTGTGGTCGCACTGTCTGGTCCCGGTCCATTCCTGCTTCGCCCAGGTTTGTCCCGCTACCACATGCTTTGCTTCACAGGAAGACTTAGGTGCCGTTACGCCTTCTTCACCGAGAGGCCGGAGGACCATTTCTTCAATCGGCTTGTCTTTGGGATATTTGCGACGTTTGGGATATTTTCCACTCTCAAGATTGTGTTGCTAACAAATACTATCACCAAAATCGTAGGGATAAATTGTTCAATTGACTATGTTTCAAAAGAACTACATCGTCAACGGGCTTAAACAACCTATGCCATTAGGCTAAAATTCAGCCACTAAATCCTATAGGTTTGGGTAGGAAGTATTGGGTATTAGGATTGATTCATTGTTATCTCTACGTATTAGTGATATGATTAGGCTTCTCATTATTAAAGATAAGATTAGTGATAAGTAGGTATTAGTGGTATGAGTAGTATATGAGTAGGATTCTCATTATTGAAGATATCATTAGATTAGAATAGTCTAAAAGGACTCTCATATTCTGTATAAATAGAAGCTATGTATCAATCTCATAAATCATCAAAATATACATTCCTATAGGAAGATCATGTTACAGAAAATCCATCAGTGCTCTGGTTTATCTTCTTTTTTACATTATTTTGCTTGGTTCAATGACACGCAATTATGCAAACCAGTCTATGCTTGTTAACCCGGTGGTTTACACAGGTCTTGCGAGCATTGGAAACAACTACTTTTTTTTTTTTTTTGTCAACAGAAACAACTACTTAAAAACAAAAAAAAATTATCTTCTCAATCTCTCTCTTTCAATTAATCACCACAAAAAAAAAAAAAAAATTCTCTCTCTTTCAATCGATCATCACTGAATCTAAGTGCTTCGGTGTAATCATTAACCTCCTAGGCTTTGATTTGCCATTCTTATAGCTTTAGGTAAGCTCCTAGTTTGGGTTTTATATATCATGTAACAGATATCACCGGCTTTTCCCTCGGGGATGTAGAGATGTTGGCGCGGACCTCGGCGCGTCTCTGGTAAGCCTCGATCGCGGTTACGTTGTCAGCGCAGTATTGCGATCCTCCCATGATCATGCAGATGGTGTCTTGCGGGTTCCCGCTCTCGGAATTGTCTCCACGACGCTATCGCCTGGGATTTTCCGTCTGAACCTCGGTAGCATCTTGTGCCTTTTCTTCTGGCTTGAAATCTGACAGGCTGATGTTAGCTTTGAGAGTCCCCTCAACCAGTTTAGCAGTCAGCTGTCGTCCCAAATCGCGGCTTCTCGTAGTCGAATGCCCAACTGCTTTGTGGAATTCACAGTACAGCTTTTCGTCGTATTCCTTTGGGTCTCTAATCTATGTAATGCTTCCTCTGTCGCGTCCGCGATCGCGGCCTCGACCTCTGCCATAGCCAGGTGACTCAATTTGGTAATTATGAGCTCCACTTGCTCCCCCTTTAAACTGGACGAAGACGGGTTTGGCTCTCTTCGGTGCAGCTAGGGTTGGAACCTGAGAAGGTTCGCTAATCTGTTTAGCCTTTCCGCCCCTCTTGGCGCGGAGTTCTTCTTCACTTCGGGCAAAATCAGTTGCACGGTGAAAAGCATCTTGAATCGTTGTCGGCGGGTTGATGGTAAGTTCTTGCCAGAACGGAGACGGGCATCTAACCGCTCCTCTTAAGGCTTCCAGCGCAGACGTATTGCTGATTTTATCTACTTTAGACAGGGTATGCTTGAACCTTGTCATGAAGGACCGCAAGCTTTCGCTCTCTCCTTGCTTGTTGGTCCACAGCTCTCCACAGCTCTGCATCGTAAATCCTTGGTTCAACAAAGATGTTGTAGTGTTGTAAAAACATCTTAGAAAGTTGTTGAAGTTGTGGATCGAATTCTTCTCCAGCTTGTAGAACCACTGGAGGGCAGGTCCTTTGAGGCTTTCCACGAACAGCTTGCAGTAGCCGACGTCCTTCTCGGCCTCCTTGAAATTTGCCCTCCCTAGAGCTACCTCAAACTCCATTAGATGATCAGCGGGGTCAGAGGTTCCTTCATAATTTGGAAGCTTGATTCTTCTTGGATCGGAGATCTTGGCCCCCGAGATATTTTCCGCAAAAGAGGTGTTTCAAGCCTTCTCCAGCACGTAAGCGACCCCATGAGCCTTTCCCGTGCTTCGGTACATCTGCAGCTTGGTAGTTCTTAGGTCGGAGACGACCTGGTCTAACTGGGCTTTCAGCATAGCCACTTCTTCATAGCGGGAGCTTCGGGGGGCTCTGCGCTCCTGCCCCCTTCTATAGAGCTTAGCGATAGAGGGATCTCCTTCTCCATCAGCCCTAGTATCGTCAGCAGCGTCCTCTCAGGCTTGTCTCCGAGGGAGAGGTTGATCTTCACGAGCCCAAGAGTTCTCTTCAGCTGTGCCGGTTCGGGCTCGCCTTCGAGGGGGTCGGTCCTCGTCTGATTCCTCTACCACACGTTCGGGAGTTTGGTCAGATTCCCGACGAAGCGGTGGTGGAGGCAAATTTTTTGGATCCGTGCGATCGGTCCGAGGCGGCAGCTCCCCGTTCTGATTCCTTCGACTGGTTCGCGGCGTGTTGAAGCTGAGACGCGTTGGGCGGACACAGGAACTCTTGCGATTCTTTATCTTGAGCGCTTGCCGCTCGCTCGTCGTGGTCTCGTGGTACCTCTCCTGATCCTGTGCTTTCTTCATGAGCGTCTCAAGCATCTGCTTGATCTCCGTGATATCCGTTGGGTTGTTAGTGGCACGAGGTGCGGTGTTCTCCACGGAGTCCTCCTTTCCCTCGTCGTTCCTATGAGACGAGGATCCTTTGTTGCTCGTGCTATTGCTGCCAGACATCTTGATGGTGTTGCGAAACCTAGCTTTCTCGTGTCAGATATCTCTGGGTCCCTTTAGTCGGTGCCAAATTGTGGGAGCCTAAGCTAGCATAATTAAATTTGTAAGGGTTCGTGAAGAGGAATAGATTTCTAGGGTTCGCTAAGGTCGCAAAAGATGAGTAAGAGCTTTTTATTGCTGTGTAAACGTTTTAGTGCAAGATTGTGAATGCCTTCTCAAGGGCTTTTACATCAAGTATATATACTATCTCTAAGGCGGCTAAGCTTCCTAAGTCTTCGCGGTTTCCTTCCTTGCCTAGGTCGGTTGCGTCAAAGTGGGCTTGCTTCGGGCTTCCCTCACTTCAATGGGCCGGAGACTGCATCGAATTGAGGATAAGATCAACGACTGAGGTAAGCGCGTGGTCGGCCCATGGTGGCGAGCCCGTGGTCGCCCAAGGGCGAGCCCGTGGTCGCACAAGGGCGAAACCGTGGTCGCATGAGGGCGAAGCCGTGGTCGCACTGTCTGGTCCCAGTCCATTCCTGCTTCGCCCAGGTTTGTCCCGCTACCACATGCTTTGCTTCGCAGGAAGACTTAGGTGCCGTTACGCCTTCTTCACCGAGAGTCCGGAGGACCATTTCTTCAATCGGCTTGTCTTTGGACGTTAATGTTGAGCGGTTGAAAACCGACCCCAACAATAACAATCTTCAAATCAAAATCGCTCTGTTTTTGTTTCCAACGACACGGATAGGAAGAAGGACGATGACCAAACCGAATAAGGAGATAGATGAAGAATCGAGCGAAGTGAGAGATGCGAAACCAAACAAAGAAAGATTGCAACAATGAGGAACCGAATTGAAGAGAAAGACAAAGCTCTGTTTTTTTTTTTTTTGCAGAGTCGTGCCCATATTTGAGGAAGAAGGAGAGGAGACTTTAAGTTTTGCCACGTGGCAATTTCTATTGGTTAAAAAAATTTCTGGTTGTTGAGAATTATTAAATGGTTTTTGTTTATTTTTTAATTAAATAAAGAAGGGGTAAAGAAGAGAAAAGAAAGAGGAAAAACAAAGGGTTTTAAAGATTAAGTTAGGGTTTTATGATTTTTGTTTTATAATTTGGGGTTTTTTAGATTACTTCCCTCATTTAGTGGAAAGGGTTACAAGAAGAAAAACACCAACCGTTCAAAAAAAAACAATCACAAGAACGAAAAAAAAGGAAAACTGAGACAACACAAATGCATCTGATTAATGTGCACTTTGCCATCTCCATCGGCTGGTCCTGCTTACAAAAGTCCCTCTTCATGATCTCACTCTCAGAAAAAAAATTAAGTTGTATCCGTCACTCCCAAATGCAACATACGTATACACATGCTTATAAAAGATACTGTCGTTTCAGGTTGCAGTAGGAGCCACGTGAGTCGAATCTTCCTCTAAACACAGCATCGTCAACTACTTACTTTCCTATCATCAGATCAAAGACCAACATCAAGCCTAGAGTTCCACATTTGGGCATACAACATCTCAAGAAGCATAAGTTTTACCTGTATTACGCAGGCGCATGTTTTTCAAGGAACTGCATGACTGTTTTCCAGTAAACCTCACCACCAGATAGCCATGTGTCCATATGCATACCGCTTGGAAACTCCACAAATGTGCACTGAGTGTTACGAGCAGCCGCTTTTGCATACAGCATTTTCATGTGAAATGGAGGGACCATCTCATCTTGCAGTCCAGAAAGGAAAAGCACTGGTTGTTTCACCTGTTATTGTTTGAAGATCAGTTTATCACAAGTTGCTACAGACAATCAAATGATGAGACATTTTCGAAGACGTCAACAAAAAAGAATCTATCTAAACTAAATACGCAAGAAGAGTCTTCTTTTGCTTCTTACCTCAGCAATAGCATCAATTGTATTCCAGGGGGAGCGTACAACAAAATTAAGAACTTTCAGGCTTTTTGTACCACTGCCTCCAATAAACCACTTCAAGAACGGTAGCAAAACACCAGCCATATCAAGAATGGATGTGAAAGTATTTTCCAGAATCAATGCAGATACCTATTAAAGGACAGTGTAGAGATGGTAAACAAATAACTACTTGACGCGTAGATATCAAATGATAATACTGAAAGCAGAAACAATTTGTAACTTAGTCAACGCATCAACAAATTTCATTTGCCATGAAATACTCAGAAAAGGATAAGCTTTTTGTGCATCTAACAGTAAATGCAAGTGGGGGCGATAAAAGGAAGCCAATAAAAAAGCGCGAAAGTGATATCAACAGTCCTGGTGGCTGGTAAATTCTCTCTAATCATGATGCTAATAAGAATATTTTGTAGTATTACCTTGTCTGGATTGTTTTTGGTAAGCACAGCTCCGACAGCTCCCCCAAGTGACCTCCCGAATACGACTATCCTGGATGTATCAATATCAGTCCTTTGAGAAAGGTGATCCAGTGCAGCCTAACAGAGTTATAAGGCATTATATATTGAGACACAACGGATGAGTTTACGGATACGTGGATAGATTTAGAGAGACAAAAAAAACCTGAGCATCTTTTATGATTCCTTGCTGTGAAGGATAGCCATCACTTTCTCCATAGCTGGTTATAGATTAGTTACATATGAAGAAGTTAAATAAGCAGCATTGTGTAAACAGATTAAAACAATCGAGTACAGTGAAGAGATAGACAAGTAATCGGCTAAACTGAAACTGACCCGCGATACGAAAGCATGAACACATTGCACTTCAAGCGTTGAATCATGATACGCACCATCTCCAAACGATGAGCGATATCTAAGGTTCTAAGGTCAAGGCCGTTACAATACAAAGAAACTCAGCCAACAGAGAAAGATAGTAAATAAGTAGACCACAAACAGAAAATCCTTAGAATATACACCTATAAACAAACAAAAACCATGAAACTTTATATCTACCAATCACCAAGAAATGGCTCTGGAAAGGATACTTCCTGCATTCTCCTGGAAAAATAGAATGGTTGGACCTGCATTCACAACATCAACAATTACATTTCGAAGCCTTAAACTCGGTCGAATTGAGCTAATAAGCTGCTCCAACTAAGAGAAGTAGATCAAAACCTAGCTAACGAAATTGACAACAAGTCCTAAAATCCCCAAAATTCCAGTAGATTCAGAAGTTTTCCGAAATGCAATAAATCAAATCTACCCAAATAACAAAGATACTGAATCGATGAAATACAGACTGAAGAAAAGGAGAAACCTCGACATTCAGGGAACATTTTGATGAACCAAGAGTGGAGTCGTACACCATCGGAGGATCGAAGCCAAACATCCTCGTAGACGAGATTGAGCCTAGCAGGTGTGATCGGATAGGCTTTTCTTAGCCCAGGAAGCACCGGAACGTACACAAGCTTCTCCTGCAACGCCACAAGGAGCGCCACTCCCGCGACGACTAATCCTCCTGCTCCGTAGAACAACGCGCTCATGTACGTCACCATTCCAGAGGAAGAAGAAGCCAAATCCGAATTCGAATTCGAATCTGAAACAGAAAAGGAAGAAGAAGAAGAAATCGAACGAGCTTTGCTACGTTTCTATCTGTATCTCTCGTGCTTGATCTTGCTTTTCTTCTTCGAGAGGAGAAGCTTTTTGGTTACAACGCAAATCCAGATGAGAAATGACAACAGAGGAAGAGAGAACGTTTTAATGGGCCGAAACTAGAATGATACAAGCCCATTAAAAGATATTTCGTGTGCAAAACCCAATTCCATTATGGTATAGACTATTTTTCATTGAAAGAAGAGCCAAAAGTGATAGTGTGTAGAGAGAGCCAAGACAAGATACAAACCATACAATGGTATATTCGTATTATGGTAATGTGATAGTGTGTAGAAAGAGTCAAGACAAGATACAAACCATACAATGGTATATTCGTGTAGAATCGAGTCAAGTATTAATTCAACTTTCTCAAAAGGTGATTGTGGAGAGGAAATTTTATATTAGAAACAGAAGAGTTGACTGGTTCTAAAGGTCTAATTTTCTATAGGACCAACATCCAAATAACACTTACTATACGGGTTTAATTTTCGATGATGATATAGCGACGACATTATAATCAATTAAACTACATATCTTGTCTATTAGATCATAAATTTATATGGTTTTATATCGATTTTTGAATTATTAATATATGTTCTAACTTATTTCTTGTATAGCTGAATTATTTGTTTAGATGCGTAAATGAAATCATCATCAAACAGTTAAGAAGGCTTGATACTCTCGGTGAGAAATTGAGCAAATAATGCTTGTATATGTGAACAAATTCGAACTTACACTTATTAGTTGTGGAATGTTTCCGAGTCGTTGAATAATCGCATATATGTCTTGTCTGGTGGAACATATTGCTATCTTTCGATATCAATCAATTCTCATCCATCGATAGTATTTCCAACACATTATTTTGCTCATCTAATGGGTATCTTAATAACAACTTTGACTACTATCGTACTAGTTACAAATATATTATTGTGTTCGTTTTAGATATCAACTAGTTCTCATCAATAACATTCACACTGAATGAATAAGTTAATAATCGTGACCAAACAAAAAAATGAGAAGAGGTCTCTAGTTCGAATCCACTTGGGAGGAGGGGATTTCCAAAAAAAATTGACTAAAGGCTGACTCCGGGCCCACAGAGATTAAAGCTTCGGCCCGAACTTCGTGGTTATCAAAAAAAAATTATATATATATATATATAAATAAGTTAATAACAAGTGTTACTAATTATAGTAATAAAAATGAATAAGTTAATAACAAGTTAACAAGTGTTACTAACTATAGTAATTAATGTTAACTTGTGTTCGTTTTAGATTTCTCAAAAGTCAGAGCCAATTTTGCATGTATCGATTATTTCAATCCTGAAGCACACTTGACTAAAAATGACCAATGATAATGAACAACCTTTGATACCTCTAAAAGTTTAAATTCACAAGGCTACACTTCTGTTTATATATATCCTCTCAATTTAAGCTATGAACAATCACTAAATCAGTAGACCCAAAAAATGGTTTACCTTTTGCCAAGTCAAAACTTTTAACCTTTTTACTATTTACTTTCTCATTTTCTACCACTGACTGAGATAAGTATTGCGGAATTACAGTAAAGAGAAGCGGAACCGGTATATAAATAGAATATTGCAAATGCTTATAGCAGAAAATATACAAGGGTCCCACTAAGGTTTTTTCGTTTGTATTTTCTCTCTTAAATCGAAATTAATTGCTGTTTTTTCCTTTAATTTTACTCATTTTAGATCAGAGGTAGGCTCAGTTTGTTTTTAAAGTTACTAACTAGTCTTGGTAACAAGAAGGGTAATTTATGAGTGTGAAAACAAAAATAAAAAGGTGAAAGATTAGAGAGTGGGACCCACAGTTGTAGACAGTAACGCTTCACGCCTAATGAGAAGCAAAAGCCGTAAAGGTCCAAAAAGCAAAATTGGGTTGTTCCCCTTTTTTAAGTGCTTCTCTTCTCATTTTGTCTCTTTTTTATTTTGCTTTTTTCTTCTTTCAAAATCGGCTATTTTATTCTGTCTCTGTTTTTTTTCAAAATCAAAAAATTCCAGTCAACATATTAAAAGTTACAAATTTTCACTTTAAATTTGATTGAGGATATGAAGTTTCCTATAATGTTTCGTTATTTGTTTTGTTCATTTATAAGAATCAAAATCATTGGTTGGTAGATTTATATCTCTTAATCATTTTCACCAGTTTCTTTCTTTGAATAGGAAATTTAGTTTTATTCCATTAGTGCCTTATTACCCGCGTATTTGTCGTGTAATCACATTATTGCTGTTGTTGGTCACAGGAAAAAAATGGTTCTTCCTCTTATTCCAAAAGACAACAAAAGAAAGAATAAATAAATAAGAAAAAGCAAAAATAATAGCTTTAGCACAGTTTCGGTCACTCCTATGTCGCCTATTGATTTAAGAGAACCTCAACGTATATTTGTCTCTCTTCCTTGCTTCGATTTTTTGTCTTCTTCTTCCACATTAATCACACTTTTGTCTTCTGTTTCTGGTTAGAGCAACTCCTTCTTCCATATCGATCTTCAAGTGTTAGATCTAACATACTTCACCTACAATTAGCTTGGTAAGCATATTCTTGCGATTTATCAGATTGTTTTATTAGAATCGTCGCCTCTTAACTTAGGTTAAAGCCTGATGCTTTTCAAATGTCATCACCTTTTGTTCTTTGACTCTTGTAATATGATCATATGACCATTTCAAAATGTAATTTTAGTCTCACCTATTTTTGCGTTTTCTTGATCAGCCGAGATTTGTTCAACAAATTACAAGCTCAAAGATGGTGAGCATATAACTATGACAAAGTAATGGAACTTTACAATGTTCAAAAACTAAGTCGCCAAGCTTAGGATCCAAAAAAGAGGAAAAATCAAAGTCGCCGGCAAATGCTGACGTGTATAGCTCGTTCGAAGCGACCGGACGATGAATCTTCGGGTCAACCTGACGATCCGGATTCCAAACACGCCAAATCTCTAACATCTCAGGTAAATCAAATCTAACAATCACTCTCCTGGTCCTCCTCCGTGGTGTAAATTCTCTCTTCTGATCAAGGGTAATTTCGTCAATTCACTCACAGCTTAAAGATATGGCACTAAAAGCTTCCGGTGCGTACCGGCATTGTACGCCGTGTACGGCGGCGCAAGGTCCAGGACAAGGACAAGTTCAGATCAGGAACAATCCGGTTAAATCGGATCAACGGTTTAAGATGTTGTACGGGAGATCAAACAGCTCGATTACGTCATCAGCGGCGACACAGCAACCTATGGTTTGGGGAAAAGAGATGGAAGCGAGGCTTAAAGGGATATCTAGCGGCGAGGCGACACCGAAATCGGCGAGTGGTAGAAACCGGGTCGACCCGATTGTGTTGGTGGAAGAGAAAGAGCCAAAAGAATGGGTTGCTCAGGTGGAGCCTGGAGTTTTGATTACTTTCGTTTCTCTTCCCGGTGGTGGTAATGATCTCAAGCGGATACGGTTCAGGTACGCTTTCTTGATCTAACGGTTGCCATTCTTTCTTGACTTTTGTTACGCTTTGACTTCGTCTTCTTGCTCGTATTTGTATATGTATAGTGTATCGAGTATATAAATAGAATATTGCCAATGCTTATAGTAGAAAAAATACAAGGGTCCGACTAAGGTTTTTTCGTTTGTATTTTCTCTCTTAAATCGAAATTAATTGCTGTTTTTTTCCTTTTAATTTTACTCATTTTGGATCAGAGGTAGGCTCAGTTTGTTTTTAAAGTTGCTAACTAGTATTGGTAACAAGAAGGGTAATCTATGAGTGTGAAAACAAAAATAAAAAGGTGGAAAATTAGAGAGTGGGACCCACAGTTATTATATGCTACGAAATGTTTCGTTATTTGTTTTGTTCATATAAGAATCAAAATCATTGGTTGGTAGATTTATATCTCTTAATCATTTTCACCAGTTTCTTTCTTTGAATAGGAAATTTAGTTTAATTTCATTAGTGCCTTATTACCCGCCCGCGTCTTTGTCGTGTAATCACATTATTGCTGCTGTTGGTCGCAGGAAAAAAATGGTTCTTCCTATTATTCCCAAAAGACATAAGAAAAAGCAAAAATAATAGCTTTAGCACAGTTTCGGTCACTCCTTTGTCGCCTATTGATTAAGACAACCTCAACGTATATTTGTCTCTTCCTTGCTTCGATTCTTTGTCTTCTTCTTCCATATTAATCACAGTCTCAGTTCTATCACTCTTATGTAAAAAAACTTGTTTTTTTCTTCTCTTTTGTCTTCCTATGTTACATTTTATTTTACTGTGTAGTTTTAGATTTGGTTTTGGTTAAAAAATAAATTAATAATTTTGAGAGAAATGAAGAAAAAAAACAGGAAATGAGTTTGCTTTGAGAATTTCTCTCCTACCCATACCTCCTAATTATTTTCTTTTACTATAGTCACAATCATTTTTTCTTAATTATTAGCTTTGACCATTGTTGTCTCTGTTTTTAATCGTCCATGTCCTTTTTCTTTATGTCTAAGAATATTTGATTGATTGTTAGTTACTATTAGCCGAGCATTAACTAATAATTCTTCTTTTGTTAATTTCAAATTCAAAAGTTTGCATCTGTGTCTCTTGTTTTCAACTCTCTTTCTAGCCTCTAGCCCCCCTAATGTGTTCAATTTGTCAAAAAGGTTTATTGGATCCAATCTCCCCTTAATCCGCTTTGGTTAATTAATAATGCACATTTTTGTCTTCTGTTTCTGGTTAGAGTAACTCCTTTTTCACTAATTTAATTATAACCATCAAAATTAACTTAGATCTTCAAGTGTTAGATATAACATACTTAACCTAAAAATTAGCTTGGTAAGCCTACTCTTGTGATTTATCAGATTGGTTTATTAGAATCGTCGCCTCTTAACTTAGGTTAAGGCCTGATGCTTTTCGAATGTCATTACCTTTTGTTCTTTGACTCTTGTAATATGATCATATGACCATTTCAAGATTTTGTAGTACCATTTTGAAGAATATCGAGACATGTTTCCAAAATGTAATTTTAGTCTCACCTATTTTTGCTTTTTCTTGATCAGCCGAGATTTGTTCAACAAATTACAAGCTCAAAGATGGTGGGCAGATAACTATGACAAAGTAATGGAACTTTACAATGTTCAAAAATTAAGTCGCCAAGCTTTCCCTCTTCCCACGCCTCCTAGATCCGAAGACGAGGTTAGCTTTTCAGTAAATCGCGTCTTTAAACAAGAACTTTTGTGATTATTTACTAATTTCTATTTAAATCTTTGTTAGAATGCAAAATTGGAGTACCATCCAGAGGACACTCCTGCAACACCGCCTTTAAACAAAGAGCGGTTGCCTCGTACTATCCATCGTCCAGTTGGATTAACAACTTACTCATCCTCAGATTCGCTCGACCATAACTCGGTGCAAAGCCAGCAGTTTTACGACTCTGGTCTACTCAACTCAACTCCTAAACTTTCAAACTTAAGTGGAGCCAAGACAGAAACTTCTTCCATTGATGCTTCCATAAGAAGTAGCTCGTCAAGAGATGCAGACCGGTCAGAGGAAATGTCGATAAGTAATGCGAGTGATGTTGATAACGAATGGGTAGAGCAAGATGAGCCTGGAGTTTATATCACCATTAAAGTTTTACCAAGTGGGAAAAGAGAACTTAGAAGAGTCAGATTCAGGTAACCAAAATCTTCCTTACATTGATTCAAAACTCGGGTTTATCGGTTTCTTGAAATTCAAGAACCATTGCTTAACTTGTGTTCTCTTTTCGCATTCTAGCCGAGAAAGATTCGGGGAAATGCACGCGAGATTATGGTGGGAAGAGAACAGAGCAAGGATACATGAACAATACTTGTGATCATGTCTTTAAATTTGGTCTCAATGCATTAAAACGGTTTTGTGTTTTTGATTTCTCATTCTCGGTATACCGGTTTTTAAAATTTTATATCTTCTGTCAATGAGAATCCTTCCACAAGTACTCCTTGTGCCTATGAGAAATCTCAAATATGGATTGTTGAATCCTTGTGATTGTTACTCTTTTAGGCAAAAACTGTAAAACATTCTCCAAGTACCAGAGGCATACATTATGCTTCTGGTAAACCCAAATGAGTTGAAAAACCAAAAACGTTATAAATCAAAATATGTATATATTGGTTGCTTGTACATGCTTTGAAATCTTATTACAAGAAATGTATTTGACATGGCTAGTTGTAAATGTAGGGGCAATAATACATTATCATGTGATGAATTCATGGAATATGTATATTTAAAATGTTTTTTTGTTTGCATTTCTCTATTATTATCTTTAATTATTATTTAACCGTTGAAACATATATTTTTTGGATATTGAAAACTTATGGATTTGGATAAAAACACCTTAAACTCACTGATTTATTATCTCATTTTACCCCAAGTTTAAACCAAGATAAGATATAAATATTTTACCATTACATGTGTGTTTATTCATTTGTCATTAATCTATAATGCACAATATATAATGTATAATATATATAGAGAATAAATGAGTAACAATTTCTTAGAAACAACTCAAACAAGTTTGAACTTTGAAATTTCATATTGATTTGTAATACATTAATGCGCGCAAACGGACACACACATATATGACAAACTTACTTTCTTAGTGAAAATACTTTTTGTAATTTGTGTAGATACTTAGAGCTTTAGGAAATCTAAAATATGCTTTATAATATTTTTATTTATTTGTGAATAATTTCCTTTTTGTTTTCAACTAGATAGAATCTCAGTTTATTTATGGAAATGTATTGCATCTAGATTATAGATAGACAACAATGGAAATTATAATTGGTAAAATTAAGGAAGATGTCCCAAAAAACAAATGTTGGCAAAAGGAAAAACACCAAATTTGTAAATATATGCCTAGATCACGCCATGGTTATTGATTAGAAACAAACAATTATGCAACTTTACAAATTTAGTGATATCAATAATAAAATAATAAAATAGGAAAATTATCTCAAACGTGTATACATTATATATACATCACCTCTAACATATCGTTTTGCAAAGTAACATAAAAAGCATAACAACTTTGGTTCCATCGTCTCTGCTTCTTCTCACAAGTAATATCCTATGATGTATTTAATCTCTATACACACACATACAAAAATTTAAAATATGTTTGACATAGAATAATTCTTATATCTCTATCTCTATTGATTTTGTAGACACAAGTTTCATCATGTTTTCTCTTAAGAAGGTCTTCTTGTTCGTACTCTCGTGCATAGCAAATCTGTTCAATCACAAAAACGGCGGTTCCTTACGTGGCAGCATCAAAAGTCGGCTTGAACTACGGTCTCCTCGGAAACAACCTCCCGGCTCCGTCCGATGTTATCAACCTTTACAAGTCCATAGGCGTTACCAAAATCCGAATATTCGACCCAAACACGGGCGTTCTTAACGCCTTACGTGGCCACCGCGATATTGGAGTCACGGTAGGCGTTAAGGACCAAGAATTGGCAGCTTTCGCGGCCAGCGAAGAAGCTGTTAAGGGCTGGTTTGCGACTAACATTGAGCCTTACTTAGCTGACGTCAACATCATGTTTATTACCGTTGGTAATGAAGTCATCCATGGACCAATCGGTCCTCAAGTGCTTCCTGTCGTGCAATCTCTTACCAACCTCGTTAAGTCGAGGAGTCTTCCGATTTCCATCACCACGGTGGTGTCTACGGCCGGCCTCGGCCAGTCGTATCCACCATCCGCGTGAACAGCTAACCCCGGTGCTGAATTATTTGTCTCAAACAAGTACGCCTATCCTTGTCAACATGTACCCTTACTTCGCTTACGCGTCCAACACCGCCAATATCAGTCTAGATTATGCAATCTTCAACACTGAACAGATCGTGGTCCAAGACGGGCCATTGGAATATTCAAACATATTTGATGCAATTTTCGACGCGTTTGTGTGGGCAATGGAGAAAGAAGGGGTGAAGGATTTATCTATAGTGATATCAGAGACCGGATGGCCTTCCGCGGGTAACGGGGAATTGACAACGCCCGATATCGCGGCTAAATACAATGGAAATTTTGTCAAACATATTGAAAGCGGTAAGGGGACGCCAAAGAGGCCAAACTGTAGCATTAATGGGTATCTATTTGCGACTTTTAACGAGAATCAGAAGCAACATAACAGAATTTTGGGTTATATGATCCTACTGATATGAAACCTATCTACAAGTTGTTTTGATTTTGGAGGGTTACTCTAACTATACTATTTTCAGTTTATTAGTTATGACTTTAAACGCTCTACTAGTTGTAATAGATTCAAGATTAACTTTAACATCCATTTTATAAGATGTACTTTAACATCCATTTTAAATAAGATCTTATAGTTAATCTTTTGATTTTAAATAAGCCCAACTGTGACCAAAAAAAAATAATAATAATAAGCCCAACTCAGTTGGATTTGGAATTGGATTTTATTATAATAGCATTATGAAATTCTGTTCTCCAAATTTTATTTTTATTTTTTCTTAAAACAATAGTAAAAAATACAAAATGTGTCTCTTGTTCCTCAACATACAAACTAGTGTTTTAGATAGATCGCAAACCATTCTCCTATAATAACCTTCGTTATTAGAGGAGTTATTAAAGGTTGATCTAACTTGGTATTGCTCTAAAGGAACAGAAGATCGATTATAAATTCCCTTCTTCTTTTTTTTAAGATTTATTTTAGTCATAGTTATCCATCGTTTTGTGTGTGTGTATTTACACACAATAAAACTTGTTTTTGGTAGACAATAATTTGTAGTTTAGTGGTTTGTGCTTCCGTTTGTTAAGGAAAATGGAGGCGAATGCACCTATGGTTTAAGGTCTCTTAGTGGGTTCTTGAATGGGTGTCAAGGTCGTCCAAATCCGCAACATCACCGATTTTTATCGGTTGGTATACAACACAATCAAATGGTCATAGGGGTCTCCATTGTATTGAGGCTTAATGGCTTATTGAGAGGCGGAATCGTGTTGATAGTTGGATCAAACTTTCCGGTATGATCGCAACAATAGGATTGTGTCGCCTTCAAGTTTTTTCCACTCCTACTTAATTTAAAACTAGTGCACATGAAAAAATATCAATCAAAAAGAAACTTATTTGTGAATTAGGTGGTGTAAATTTTGAGAGTCTACAAAAATTCAAATCTAGAAATTGTGGCAAAGTTTCTAGATATATTTTAGTTTATTTATGAAAATTAGAATTTTTTTAAAATAGACTGATCTATAGCAAAACCACGCCCTAAAAAAAGATGAAACGAAAAATTTACTACTAATTTTCTAAACCCCAAAAAGTTGTACTATTTTAGTGCTATTCGTAAAATAGAAAACAAATATCAACAACAATGTATATAAAATGAACACAACTACAACTTATAATTTGCAACGAAACACAGAAAATCAAGAGAAGAAGCCAAACAACTTCGGTTCAGTTTGGTTTTCTCGTCTCCGCTTTTTAGACAAGTATGATCCTCTCGTGTCTCTAAACTCTCGCACATAAGATATTTGTATATATTTTGAATTTGATTCTAACATTTATCTCAATGCCACTAATTTTGCAGACGCATATTTCATCATGGATAGTACTAAAACAATGTTCTTGTTCACGCTCGCGTGCATGGTGTTCAATGGTAGTTTTGTGGTCGCAGCGACAAAGGTTGGCTTGAACTACGGTCTCCTCGGAGACAACCTCCCAACTCCGCCTCAAGTTATTGACCTCTACAAGTCTTTAAATGTTTCCAAAATTAGGATCTTCGACACAAGCACGGACGTCCTTAACGCCTTTCGAGGAAACCGCGATATTGGAGTCATTGTAGGTGTTAAGAACCAAGACTTGGAAGCTCTTGCGGTCAGCGACGACGCTGTCAACACTTGGTTCGTTACTAACATTGAGCCTTACTTAGCTGATGTCAACATAACTATCATTACTGTTGGGAACGAAATCATCCCTGGAGAAATCGGTGCTCATGTGCTACCTGTCATGAAATCTCTCACCAACCTCGTTAAGTCGAAGAGTCTCCCGATCTTGATCAGCACGACGGTTGCAATGACCAACCTTGGCCAATCTTATCCACCTTCCGCTGGAGAATTCACACCCGAATCACGCGCACAACTTGTTCCCGTGCTGAAATTCCTATCTCAAGCGAATATGCCTATCCTCGTCAACATCTACCCTTACTTTGCCTACGCGGCTGATCCTGCCAACATCCGTCTCGATTATGCCACATTCGACACCAATGCGATCGTGGTCCAAGACGGACAATTGGCTTATTCAAACATGTTCGATGTGATATTTGACGCGTTCATGTGGGCAATGGAGAAAGAAGGAGTGAAAGATTTACCCATGGTGGTAGCAGAGACCGGGTGGCCTTCCGCAGGTAACGGGGACTTAGCTACGCCAAAGATAGCGCCTGTATACAACGGAAATTTCGTCAAACATGTTGAAAGCGGTAAAGGGACACCTAAGAGGCCAAACAGTAGCATTGATGGGTATTTGTTTGCAACGTTCAATGATAATCAGAAGCCAGCAGGAACCGAACAGAACTTTGGGTTGTACTATCCTACGGATATGAAGCCAGTCTACAAGTTGTTTTGATTTTAGATTCTTTGACTATCCCAATTCATTAGTGAATAATGCTCTAATAGTTGTAATAGAGCGGGATAAGATCAAGATCCACAACAACACATACTTTATGTGTTTTATGCTTTTGATTTTCTGATAAAGAAAATGTAGAAGTAGAACTCATAATAAAAAAAAACTTATCAGCCATGATATGTAACAAACAAGCAGATTATTCGTTCCATTTTTTAACGATTACACTTTAGTATAGTTTGGTATAAAAATTTAAGAAAATTCTAGAAAGCCAATTTTATGACCGACCGGGTCATGGTTTAGGACGGTGCACTAAGCTATTCTAACTTGTTCGATGCAATTTTCTTATAGGCAATGGGGAGAGGAGTGAGTGATATATTTTTTTTTTTGTCGCGAGTCGGGATTTAGGTACTTTGGGATATACAATCCTACTGAGACAAGTCCTTTAAACTCCTGATCCTCCAAATTGTTGTCAAGTGTTATGTTTTTATTTTTTCTGTCAATAATGCTCAAATGGTTGCTAGGGATATGAAGTGGGGACAAGACCAAGTTTAGTACCCATTCTATATGATTTTGGTTCTTTAGTTTATAAAACCCTTGATCGAGATTAGAGTGTGTTTCGAGAAGGCTTTGAATGTTTTCCCTACGATTTCAAGATTTCCAGATTTTCACAACAAAAAACATATATAATTGCAGGAAACATAGGCTTCGAATGTTTTCCCTACGATTTTACTACTAAACCATTCTTGGCAGGAAATAATTCTTTTCTTTTTCAAATTGGAATCAAAGACAACACCCAAAGCACAACGATAAAAGGTTCAAAGAACAGTAAAGTAAATCTCCGTTTCCACGACTAGTGAAATACATTACAAAAGAAAAAAAAAACCTTGAGCAATTTTAGTATCATATGCGGTAAACCAAATGAACCTGATATGTTCGATTAGACGCATCTTTGCTGTCGATTTCATCGCCCACTTGAAGTACGGTACCGGTATTTACAATCGTCACTTCTCTATTATATTGCTCAATACGTTCACGGATAATATTACTAATTTGGTCGGCTCTAATGGTTACCATGAGTATTGTCCTAATTCTTTTTTGGAAGAAAAAAAATAATGCCTATCATAATCGGAAGGAAAGGACTAATCAGTTATTTCTTTCATCGTACCAAACATACCAATATTTGCATTAATAGTACTTAAATGTAACTCGTTCCTCAAACAGCTATTTGGGGTTCCTATAGCTCCTAGTAAAGCTTGTTGGAAAACCCGTTCGCGGACTTGATTAATTGTTCTTTGTTGCTCAAAAAGAATGGTTTCGTTTTTGTAATTTTCTAATTGTTTCAAAGTCCTATAAGTTGAATTAATCAAATTTATTTTTTCGCGTTCAAACTCCCACTCACTGTTATCTGTTAAAACTCAGCCATGTTAGCAAACAAACAAAGAGCGCAAAGAAGTCGAATAAGCCTCAAACCGAGAAACACATACCCAATGGGCAAACTTGCCGAGTCTTTAGCCACCTGCTGATACAGTGAAAGTGGAAGGCGTGATTGCAAACCCCTGCAAAGTAACCCACATCAGATGTTATTAGTTAGGGTCGGCTCTAACATTCTATGTATTTCGACTAGAATCATTAAGGAATCAATAAGCTGCTTCACACATCTCATTTATCTTAAATGAAAACTTACAACTTTCTCTAAGAGAAAACAAATGGTTCTTAGCTACAAATCATCCTCAAATCTGTTACTTATAGTTGAGAAATCCTTTGAGTTTTAAAACCTATTCATAATCATAGATAACTGCAGGTATAACCAGTCAAAGGTACAAACACAACAACTAGAATTTCGCCTCTCTTAGAAAATTCAATCAAGTGCAATACTCATTGGCCAATCTAGATTGCTGCAAAAAGAGAACGGTCTCCTTTCCAATAAAGCAAAGACATCACCAAACAAGCAAAATTCAATGTCAAGATTCAACTAACAAACTCTGAGAAACTATAATTCTCTCAAACAACACTAATTTGCACACAAGTTTACGCAATTACAATACCAATCAAGATTTAAGCAGCAACCAACACTTACCCCAAGCAACAGTGCATTCCTCACTTGTGGCACTAGCCTGATTAGCCTGACACTCAATGCCTAACAAAAACCAAAACACAATCACAAATTAAGCCTTAAACATTCAGAAATTCAACATCATAGTAATAAATTCCTCAAATCAATCGAATCGAGTCTTACACAGATCCATGATGTGATTTCTACAGATCGCACAGTTGTCAACAACGATATCTACAAACAAACAAAGATCAACCAATCAATAAAAAGTCTTAACCTAACCAAAATCAAACTCAAAGGAACAACGAAGGATAAATTCCAGATGTTATAAAGGATTTGTTAGCGATTACCCCAAGCCCAGAGAGCAACAGCACTCCACTTCTTAACCTCAAATCGTTTAGGTTTCTTAGTGGAAGACGGAGCTGCGCTGCTTGAGGCTTCACCGGCAGGAACCATAGTCACGTCGGAGTCGAGAGTCGCCATTGATTTTTGATCGGAAGGAATTTTAAACGAAAATACGAAGAAATCTCTTTGAGTTTTGCTTAGGTTGTTGTAGAAATCTCAAGAGGAAGGAAGATGATTATGCGTCGGGAAGAGAAGAAATAGAGAGAAGAAGAAAATTACTGAATTGGGCTTTTGAATTAATATTTACAGTTTATTAAAAATTTAAATTAATTTTATATTTTATATTTTGAAGTTAATCAATGGAACCCAATAAATAAATTATACATATTTCCATTCTATTATTATTAATCTAAAAACCTTAAATGGCTTTACACAGCTGAGTGCTTATCATAAATTTCAAATTATATAAGAAAACAAACCATCAAAGATAATACAATATCATTTTTGTGTATAGCCAAAAGTTTACAGTAATGAGGTGAAACTTTCTTCCGCAGATCAAGATTTGATATTCTCTCTACCTCCAGAGCTCGTTCAAGCTACACAATCCGTTATTTTTTTGTTAGCCTCGGAATACAAAACATTTAAACAAAGGGTTTTGAATTCAAATGAAAGCTTCCGCCTACGACACTACTTGTACTTGATAACTTTTCGTGAATCATATCGAAGGCAGTACCTTTGCGGCTCGCATACTCCATTCTCCAAGAATAGCTCTTAACCTTTCATTTTCTGCCACGTACTGTTTCAAGAGTTTTAAAACAGATGATGAGTTTCACAGATTCGAAAAATGTGTTGTAGCCCTTGCATATTGTTTGATGCATAAGATTATTATGGACAAGCTGTGATGGACCGTGTATTTTTCTTTATCATATCTTCTTATAATTATAGATAGACTCAAACCTGATTATTGGTATTCCTGACATGCTGTATCTCTCTATCTCTCTCAGAGATCAGAGATCGAGCGAGATTAAGCTCGGAATGGAGTTGATCTACCTGCAAACGTACAATTTTGATTTAGTAACCTCCTTCATTCAACGATACTACACAATGAATTTAGCATTGAACTGCCAATTAACTGTTGTTATATGTCTGCGACCAAATGGGTAAGAAAATTAACCATGCAACTTTGCTAGCGTCTCATTTGTTAACCAAGATTTACCTCAGCAGAAAGTGTTCGTAATTCCTGATCACGAGTCGCCACAAGATGAGCCAGATCAACCTGGAAAGTTAACACTTATTAGCTGCAAAATCTAAAATGCAGTAGAAGTAAATACATCAATTTTAGTATGTAATCCACGCTTAAAGCTTGGGTGAAAACAATTTATCAGTTCACAATGGAGCACTTCAAACCTGAGGCGTACTACTACCGTTGACCACTTCATATTTGCTCAATGACTCCTGCAAACGCAAAATCTGTACCACCAAAGAAACAAGTAGTCAGAAATTCCCTCTAGTAAAAAGCACATGATAAAGAACTAATGAGAGCACTGAGCTCAGGGTTGCTAGTACGAAATAATAGATTTAGTAAGGAAAAACACAAGCATCAAGGTTCAGAATAAAATCTGATGAGGATATTTCATATAATTATCACCTCTTCACTGAGATAATGGAGATTCTCGCGCTGATATTGTAGTAGTGCCATTTGCTGATCAGAAAGGCGACCAGCTTCATGATATCTGATTTTAAAGCAAGTAAAACGAGAACGGTATTGAGTTTTGCCACGTGCAATATAAACGTAGCATGTTAAGAAAGCAAAATCACGAAGACTAGGAATTAGCCTTCACTGAGATTATGAAAGTACCTCAATCCTTCCAATGCAGCTGGTTGAAGGGGAGAATATAATGAATTTAAGACATCGGGCTGAGAGTTCACTGAGTTATACTGGCGAACATAACCTACCATATGAAGAGCTGCATCATTACCCTGCTACAGAATCTCGTAATAAAGACAAACAACTGGCAGAATAGAGTAACACCAGATGCAATAGAATGCATTATGCTCAAGCCGTTCAATTCTAGAGGACAAAGTATGTCAGCATCCACACCAAAAAAACGGCCTTTTCATACTGAAACCCAGAACAATAATTCTCAATGGAACTTCAATAATCTCATGATGTTTAACCACAAACCATAGGCAGGTGTAAGAACTGCATACAGATTAATACAAAGATAGATATGACCATGGAATGTAGACAATTCGATGGTGATTTAGCATATATGATCGCGATAGAGCCCAGATGCAAAGGAACTATTTCAATTAACCCCCGTGGATCAGACAGTGCCACAAGAGAAATGCAAACAGATTCTAAATCTAACACTTGGCAATCATGGCAACAAGAAAATCAGATAAAGAAAGTCATCCACGCCTAATAGCTGAACATGGTGTATTTTGTATATCTTGCAAATAGAAAGTGAATAGATGAGGCATTATATTGAGCTAGTTGAGGTACTAATTTAATGCTGGATGCATGCCTAAAGTGAGAAAATGATTTTATAGACCTAATGCTTACCGATAAATACAATCATAAACGAAGCAGCAGAAATTGCTTCAACAGACATGATGAACCTGCAACAGCAATGTACCCCTAAGCACTTTCGGCCTTGCCAAAACAAAAGTTAAGACAAAATTCCAAAATAAAAATACGAAAGACATTTTCAGCTTCCAAATACTTTTTTCTAGTCAATAGCATCAGATATTAAACTTCATATCGGCATTCAAATTTATCTAAGATATTGGCAACTATGTTAAGTCAAATTCTGTCAACCTGAGTGAACAAAAAAAAGTTTGTCAATAAATTAGACGTTTCATTATATGACATGTACTAATTTCCTTAGCAAGACAGGAAAAAAGGGAATATATGAAGTTAGAATCTTCTTTTAATTATCTTTATCATCGAAGCAAAAAGAACTAAAACACAGAAAATGTGATCAACTGGCAAAAGAGAACTAATGTACATATAAAAAGAAGGATACAGACCTTTGCACAGTTAAAATGGGAAGAACACTAACATATGGTCTCCACACCATGAAAAGCAGCATAGATGCAGTTCCTAGAACAAAACAGAGGCAAGTAAATAGATAACTATAACAATATATGATTGGAAAAATAGCATTAGAGATTACCATATGCCATGATGGCAAATGGGAGACGAACTACATGTTTCAATTTCTGACTGAAACTGTAATAACCCTGCAATAGAAGGTTCTTTCAGATCAAATGACTACGACTATACTTGAGAATATAAACCTATATCTATATAGCTAATCAATAAATAAAATAAAAGCAGTTTCCCCTTGATAAAGAACAAATGTTACCTGCAACCGTATTTTCTGGACCTGATTGACAAAATACTGCTGAAACATACCTGTTGCAGAAAATACATGCCATAATTATGCAAGAGAATATAGCTCTAATTCCACATTAACTAAAGATGGAAAATCCACAGAAAGTACTAACATCAATTTCGTTTTATAATCTAAGGAAAGTCGATATGGCAGAGGGGGGCGATTTTAGGGCTTCGGTACGGGATGTGCAAGATGCGGCTATGATGGATGTTGGAGTAAAGGAGAGACCACCGGATCAACCGCCGGACAATAGAGTTTCATGGGCGCAGAAAGTGGCAGGAAGTAATGGTGGGGGAATGTTGACGCCGGAGGAGGTGGTGGCTGAAGAGTTTGTTCAATCACGAATGGGTTTGGAATTTCCTGAAGGTGAAGATGGTGAGCCGGTGATTACGATAGGTGCTGAGGTGTTGGAAGCTATGAATGGCTTGTGGAAGAGATGCATGATCGTGAAGGTTTTAGGGCGTAATATGTCGGTAGCGGTGTTGAGTAAACGATTGAGAGAGATGTGGAAGCCGGTTGGAGGAAGAGTATCTAGCGGCATTAACGGGTGGACCATGGAGGGTGTTTGGGAATTACTTGATGGTTCGGGCTTGGTCACCGGATTTCGATCCGTTGAAGAGTGAGATAAGAACAACGCCTGTGTGGGTGAGATTATCGAATCTACCGGTGAACTTTTATCACAAGACTATTCTGATGGGGATTGCTCAAGGGTTGGGCAAACCGGTAAAAGTGGACTTAACAACCTTGAAGTTTGAGAGAGCGAGATTTGCTAGAGTATGTGTGGAGGTTGACCTGCGGAGGCCGTTAAAAGGAACGGTGATGATTAACGGGGAGCGTTATTTTGTGTCTTATGAAGGGTTAGAGAGGATTTGTGCTAAGTGCGGGATGTATGGCCACTTGATACACCAATGTCCGAAAGCTCAGGCTGCAGCAGAGGGGATTGTGGCATCATCGGCGGACGTGGTGGTAGAGAATCGTAGTACGACTGATGGAAGAGCAATTGTACGGAGAAATGAAAATGGAGAAGTAGCGGGAAACTTAATGGCGGAAGGCCAATCACGGGATGGCTCACAGACGGTGGATGGATTTACGGTGGTGCGGCGGCCTGGTCGTAATTCAGGACCGTTGACACGTAACTCAGGGAGATTGACCGGAGTTAATGCGGGACACAATCAGAGATTACGGAATCAGAGGAGAGATTCTGGGGAGATTAGGGTATCAAAGAGTTTTGGGAAGCTGGGAGTGGATATGGAAGGCGCGGAGATTACTGATGGATCACGCATTAATGGTGCGCATAAGGAGAATATTGATCCACACAATCAAAGGCAGAGTGAGAGGGGTGACGTGCACGACAAGATTGTGGGGTTTCAAGGGTTTAATGTGATGAAAAACGGTGCGGTTAATGAAGGACTTAAGAATTCCAAGCAGGGAAATAAAAAGGCTTTGGAGGTTATTGGGTCACGGCCCAGAGGAGTGAGACAACAGAAACCTTTACCTGGACTTATTTTTGGCCCGTCTAAAGAGAAGATGGAGATGTCGATGTCTGGGAAACGGTTACGGGTGGAAGCAGGGAGTGTGGGTCGGTCAGGTGGCGTTTTTGCAACTCATGGGGAGATTTCAGAGCATGCAAGTCTCTCGACAATCCGGGAAGCTCAGAGGGTGGAGGAGCTGCAGTTGGAAAAACAAGGAGCTGCGAGTTCGGCAGTGGTGGTTGCAGACCAGAACTCGACGGAGGAGGTGTCGATGATGGCTGGATTAGCAGAGGGAAGTTTCTGATGGGTTTCCCCGGTGGTTCTGATATTCTTTAATATATCTTTGATGAATTTTATCTTATGGAATTGCCGGGGGGCGAATAAACCCAATTTTCGTAGATCGATTCGCTATATTTTGAAGAAACATCAAGTGGACATGTTGGCTATTTTTGAAACACTCGCAGGGGAGGATCGGGCTCGTAGTATTTGTGGTGGTTTGGGGTTCGATAAATCGCACCGGGTTGCTGCGACAGGGTATAGTGGAGGGCTATGGCTTCTTTGGAGGGAGAGTATTGGTGAAGTGACGATTGTGGATTCCTCCGATCAATTCATTCATGCGAAATTGGTTAATGGGGAAGAGGTTATGCACTTGATAGCAGTGTATGCAGCACCTACTGTGAGTAGGAGGAGTGGTCTTTGGGGTAAATTGAAAGAGGTGGTGAGTGGTATTGATGGACCGGTGTTAGTGGGAGGCGACTTCAACACTATTGTTCGGCTAGATGAGAGGACCGGGGGAAATGGTAGATTATCTGCTGATTCTTTAGCATTTGGAGAGTGGATTAATGAGTTAGCATTGATTGATATGGGTTTTAAGGGGAGTAACTTTACTTGGAAAAGAGGGAAGGTTGAAAGCACGTTTGTCGCGAAGAGGTTAGATCGAGTGCTTTGTTGTGCTCACGCACGTTTAAAATGGCAGGAGGCCGTTGTGTCTCATCTTCCAGGACTGTCTTCGGATCATTCTCCCCTTTATGTTCAGTTGCAGCCCGGAATTGTAAGTGACCCGAAGAGACGCCCCTTTCGGTTTGAGGCGGCTTGGCTAACGCACCCGAGTTTCACTAGTTTGCTAGAGAACTCTTAGAATAAGGATGTTACTACGCCGCAAGCGCTTAATAATCTTCAAACGATTCTGCGACAATGGAATAAGGATGTATTTGGAGCGGTGCAAAAACGAAAAGACCAGCTAGTTCGTGATATTAAATTGGTTCAGGAGGAGTTAGATGGGAGGGTTACAGATGCTTTACTGAGTAGGGAGGAGATGCTTCAGAAAGAATTAGAGATAGTGCTGCAGCAAGAAGAGATTATCTGGTTCCAAAAGTCGAGAGAAAAATGGATTCCGATGGGAGATAGGAATACGAAGTTCTTTCATACTTCGACTATCATTAGACGCCGTAAGAACAGAATTGAGATGCTTCAAGGGGATGATGGGAGATGGATTTCTGATGGTAGAGAGTTGGAGGAATTGGCGATTGCGTACTATAAGCGTTTATACTCGCTTGAGGATGTGAATATGATTGTTGACAAGTTGCCGAGAGATGGATTTCCTCAGCTTACGGTGGCAGAGTTAGCAGCATTAAGTAAGCCGTTCACGGGAGGTGAAGTGGAGAAGGCAGTGCGTGGAATGGGGAAATACAAAGCGCCGGGTCCGGATGGTTATCAACCGGTATTTTATCAAGAATGTTGGAATACGGTGGGTGATTCGGTGAGTCGATTTGTTCTTGAATTTTTTGATTCTGGTAGTTTGCCTCCGGATACGAATGATGCGTTATTAGTCTTGATTGGAAAAGTTACGAAGTCGGAGAAAATAACTCAGTTCAGACCGATCAGTTTGTGTAATGTTTTATTCAAGACAATTACAAAGGTGATGGTTGAGCGATTGAAGGGTGTGATCTCGAAGTTGATTGGGCCGGCGCAAACAAGCTTTATTTCGGGAAGGTTGAGCACGGATAATGTTGTTATTGTTCAGGAGGCGGTGCACTCTATGCGGAGGAAAAAAGGGGGTAATGGATGGATGCTTCTTAAGTTAGACTTGGAGAAGGCTTATGATAGGATTCGCTGGGATTTTTTGGAAGATACGTTGATGGCAATAGGGCTGTCCGAGTCATGGCAGAAATGGATTATGCAGTGTGTGAGTGGTCCGTCTATGACCTTTCTTTGGAATGGGGAAAAAACGGAAGCTTTTAAGCCATTAAGAGGGCTGCGACTAGGAGATCCAATATCACCGTATCTCTTTGTGTTATGTATGGAGCGGCTTTGTCATTTGATTGAGCGATCGGTGGGTCAGAGGAAATGGAAACCGATAAGCCTTTCGCAAGGAGGACCTAAGCTGTCTCACATTTGCTTCGCGGATGATCTGATTTTATTTGCGGAAGCTTCGGTTTCACAGATGCATATCATTCGGAAGGTGTTAAAAGAGTTTTGTGAAGTGTCGGGTCAGCGGGTGAGCTTGGAGAAATCGAAGATTTTTTTCTCAAAGAACATTTCGAGAGATTTGGCTAAGCAGATTAGTGAAGTTGGGGGAATTAAGTCAACAACGGATTTGGGAAAATATCTCGGGATGCCGGTGCTGCATAAGCGAATTAATAAGGATACTTTTGGGGATCTTTTAGCTAGAGCTTCGGTAAGGTTAGCGGGTTGGAAAAGCCATACGTTGAGCTTTGGCGGCCGATTAACGCTTACAAAGGCTGTGTTAGCGTCTATTCCGGTGCACTCTATGATGTCTATTATGCTACCAAAATCGACGCTTGATGAGTTAGATAAGTTGTCTCGGTCTTTCCTGTGGGGTGATACGAGTGAGAAGAGAAAACCGCATTTGGTGGCGTGGGATAGAGTATGTAGACCGAAGAGGGATGGCGGCTTGGGTATTCGAAATTCTAAGGATATGAATAAGGCTCTTATTGCAAAGATTGGATGGAGACTTATTAAAGAGAAAGGGACGCTTTGGGCAAATGTAGTTCGGAGTAAGTATCGAGTTACTGATTTACATACTCGGGATTGGACTAGTGTGAAGAAGTGGTGGTCGATTACTTGGAAGAGTGTGATGATAGGGATGAGGGACGTGGTGTTTCCGGGGTTGGGATGGGTGATTGGTGATGGTAGGAGTGTGCGATTCTGGACTGATTCGTGGTTATCGGGTCAACCTCTAATTAGATCAGTTATTGGTCATCTATCGGAGGATCAGGCTGCGGAGAGTGTTCAGAATATATGGAGGGATGATGGGGGTTGGGTGATGAGCCGGATTGCACCGTTTCTGCCGGAAGAGAAGTGTTTAGAGCTTAGAGCTATGGTGGTTGATAAGGTCATGGGAGTTCAAGATAGGATCAATTGGAAAGTTGAGTCGGATGGCGAATTCTCAGTTACCTCGGCTTACGGGATGTTGACTGAAGACGAAAGGGATAAGTAATAGATGGCAACATTTTTTCATATGATTTGGACCGTAATGGCACCGGAGAGAGTGAGAATATTTTTATGGTTGGTTGCATTACAGGTTGTTATGACGAATGCAGAGCGTAAACGGCGACACTTAACGGATTCAGATGTGTGTTCAGTTTGTAGAGGAGGGGTTGAAACCATTCTCCATATCTTGCGAGACTGCCCGGCTATGGAAGGAATCTGGATTCGTATTGTCCCGAGTAGCATGAGACGTGATTTTTTTTCTATGTCATTTCTAGAGTGGTTATATGGAAATTTGTGTGGTAGCCGTATGATTGGGGAGGTGCCTTGGGCTACGACCTTTGCGATGGCGGCTTGGTGGGGATGGAAATGGAGATGCGGGAATGTTTTTGGAGAAAATAAACGTTGCCGAGACAGGGTGAAATTTGTAAAAGATCTTGCTCAGGAGGTGACGAAAGCGAATTTGGGTTTGCAGAAGAATGGGAGGTCACGGGTTAGAGTGGAGAAGTTGGTGGGGTGGATTAAGCCGTCAGCAAGATGGTTTAAATTAAATACGGATGGGGCTTCACATGGAAATCCGGGGCTCGCGACAGCAGGTGGAGTGTTGAGGGATGCTGAGGGAGGTTGGGTAAGCGGTTTTGCTCTTAATATAGGTGTTTGTTCTGCATCCCTTGCGGAGCTCTGGGGGGTGTACTATGGACTTTATATTGCTTGGGAGAAAAGAGTTGAGCGAGTGGAGCTGGAAGTTGACTCCGAGCTAGTGGTGGGGTTTCTCACAAATGGGATAGGAGACTCTCATCCGCTATCTTTCCTGGTACGGCTGTGCCATGGCTTTATTTCGAAGGACTGGATAGTCCATATTTCTCATGTGTATAGGGAGGTGAACCGTCTTGCGGATGGGTTAGCTAACTATGCGTTCTCTCTTCCGTTAGGATTTCATTTATTTCACACTAGCCCGGACATTGTTAGTCCTTTATTGTTAGAAGATGTTGAGGGAGTCTTGTTCCCTCGACAAGTTGTTTGCACTTTAATTCAGTAATAAAAAGGGGTTTCGGCCCCGTCGCATACCAAAAAAAAAAAACATCAATTTCGTTTTAATATGTGAATGACAGTTTCATTTTTCTTTGTGACTTTTACAAATTTACTAGGCCGTGGTTTTGTAGTAATAAGGTGAAGTGGGGGGTACCAGTTAACATCAATAGAGCTACATTGCAGCTGCAAAGCAATGATGGGATAAGAGACTGTACAGGCTCAAGTATTAATGGTGCTCCTACTGCCAAAATAGCATAACCTGCCTAGATTTGACAAATAATGAATATAAAGTCAGGCAAAAGTCCGTGTAAATAGCGAATATCAGGAATTTGGAAGCACTTGCCAATATGATAAGGTAGATGCAACTTCCAACAAGACTTGTAGATTCTCGATGACCAAAGAGAGGAGCTTCATGCAGTATATCAAGAAACCTACACTCACAAAAACATAGAGAAGAAACTAACGATCGATTAAAAGACGTAATCGCTTCTCTCGATTATAACAGTCAGAGCCCAGGATAAATTTTCCTCTCGTATCTCCAGTAAACAACAAAAATGGAAAATCTCGATGAAAAATGAGGAGCTTACATAGCATTATCTTCTTCCGTCGTCGGATTGAGAGAAGAAGCGCGTCGATCGTTCGCCATTTTTGGAATTGGTTTCTTCTTTCGTTTTGTGAGAGTGAAAACTAGTGTAATTTCTTCCAATTCCAATACTTGTAAGAAACGAGAGAGGATTTTGCTTGAAATTAGGGTTGAGTCATATTCCTTCCCCGAATCTGGAGATTTGTGAGAGATGTGAAGGGTAAGCGTAAGAAGAGGAAAGCTTCACTGTGAAAGCTTCTCTTCTCTTTAAAACCAGATTTTGGGAAATCAAAGGAATGGACTTTGATTTTCAATATCTGAACAACTAGTCAATAATGCAATATTGCAATATTAATGAGTGGGTTTTCTGGTTAATCGATATTTGCAATTTGTACGGATTACACTTGCCCAAATGTCTAATGTCTATACGTATTTGTGATTTTTACTATTGTGTGTGTGTGAATAAGAAGAACAAAACACTAAAAAATTGATGATATGCATAATTAGTTGATAATTTGTTGCTAGGAGTTTTTTTTGGAATAAGATAGGATCGTCGGACAAGAGTAAAATCGATAGATCGAAAGTGGATGTGAAGGTCTAGAGACAGTTGCAAAGTCCGCTATGTCTAATTGTACGCCTCAACGGCTCTCGTGTGATCATAAACCTTGGAAGATTCTAACAAATACATGTGGTTTTAAAGGTCTAGCTTGGAAAAGTTGAACTCGGAATCGATCATTAGTAATTTTCATTTTTCTTGCAAAAACCAAATTCAAAATCCCAATTGATACATTTTCAAATATAACTCTTTTTTTAATACCTGGAGAGTTTGCATCAAAAAATTGCTTTTTTTTTCTCTAACATGTCATTTAACTCCTTGCTTATGAAGTTGATTAGTGGATTCATAACTTTGTTGGTCAAGGCCACACAATGTCTTATCAATCTCACTGTCAAACTTCTCAAACCCAAGTCTAAGTCAAACACCAAAAGAGGATCCGAAAGAAACCTCATGTATCAAAATCGGCCATGTGTTGAGGTTTGGGGCTGTTACCAAAAGGATTGTGAATGACCCTATCGACAGGTGAAGGCGCCATGGAAATTGAGTTGGTGTATTTTATAAACTCTTGAGTTACGTATGACGGTATGAGTAGTTCTATTTCATATAAGCACTATATTGATTTTGACAAGTCTAATTTAGCAAAAAACTTTCAGTTCTATTCCACTAAAAATGTTTTCAAGACTAATGAACCAATCTTGTTGTACCTAAATATTTGGGAAAAACATATATGCAAATAATTGGAATGATTACGTTAGAGTAACATAAAAATTGTTGGATTTCATTATTATTGTTAAAAAAAATGGAAAATATAATTTAGTGATCGTATTCGCATCTAAAGTTCTGATGTAGCTCCAATGGTGACGACACAATGTCAGACTTCTTCTTCTTCTTTCCCTTCGTTTCCTCGCACCATCGTCTCCTACACTCTCACAACTTCCATATTCGTCTTCGTCTTCGTCTTCCTATGCACTGTCTTCCTCTTCACTAAACGCACGCACACTCGAACCTTCTCTCTCTCCTTACCACACCGACATCCCTCTCTCCGCCGCCGATCTACACCCTCCCACTCTCCTCCTCCCTCAAATCGATCCCGTCTCTTCCAACGAAACGACGCCTCACAATTCCGATGATGACGTCACCGTCGAAACAAATCCAAAGGAGGAAGGGGGAGATTCGCGCGGCGATGACAAATCCGTGGAAGTTTCGCGCAGGGCGAGAAGCGAGGTGGAAGAAGGACGAGGAGGCTCGAGTGGCTCGAGTAAGGAGGAAAGTAATGTCGAATCGGAGGTGATTGAGAAGATGAGAGGATGCGATTTGTACAAGGGATCGTGGGTTAAGGATGATGAGTATCCATTGGATCAACCTGGAATGTGTCCTTATGTTGACGAAGCTTTTGATTGCCAGAGAAACGGGAGGCGAGATTCCGATTATCTCAATTGGAAATGGAAGCCTGACGATTGTGACCTTCCACGGTATGATCGCTTTTTCCAATCTCTCTAATTCAAAACCGCCATTGTTAGACCTGATTGAAGTTAAGGAGATCGTTAATTAGCATCTCACTATCTAAGAAAACGTGGAACCTTAGGATTGAATTGAACTTATACTGTTACACTTTAGATGATATCATGTGCATTGCATATATATCTCCTTACTGCTTTTCAATCGTAGGTTTAATGCTACAGACTTCTTGGTAAAGCTAAGAGGTAAAAGTTTGATGTTGGTTGGAGACTCAATGAATCGTAACCAGTTTGAATCAATGCTTTGCGTTCTCCGAGAAGGTTTATCTGATAAAAGTAGAATGTATGAGGTTCATGGCCACAATATAACAGAGGGAAGAGGCTACTTTGTATTTAAGTTTGAAGTAAGTCCACTCTTCTATTCATACTTGCCTTTTTAATCGGTTAAATGTCCTCTGGTAGTCTGGTTATCTGTACTCATCAAGTTAAGGGTAAAATGTTCGACGATGTTTATGATAATGTCAGGATTACAATTGCACAGTAGAGTTTGTGATGTCACATTTTCTTGTGAGGGAAGGAGTTAGAGCAAATGCTCAAGGGAATACTAATCCAACCCTTTCGATTGATCGCATTGACAAGACTCATGCTCGATGGAAACGAGCTCACATTCTTGTCTTTAACACTGGACATTGGTGGGTTCACGGGAAGACCGCCAGAGGGTATGGTTCCATCCTTTTTGTGTTATCACGCTCCTTAGCATATGTTGACAGTTTTTTCACTTATTCATACCCAAATCGTTGTTCGAGATGTAGGTTAAATTGATTTATCTGTAGTAACCATTAAAGTTGTAAAATCTTCTGAATTCGCCATCTTGTAGCTTGATAGTACTGGTGCATCCCATTGTAATTGTCTAATTTGGTTTCATGACATCTTTCTAGTGACAAAGAGCAACTAATGGTGAATGACTTGGTAAATAAAATTAGTGCAGGAAAAACTACTACAAAGAAGGTGACTACATCTACCCGACATTTGATGCGACTGAAGCATATAGAAGGTCGTTGAAGGCTTGGGCAAACTGGATCCATGATAATGTTAATCCAAAAAAGCAACTTGTATTTTACCGCGGATACTCCTCTGCCCATTTTCGGTTAGCCCTTATCTTTTATTTACCACCTGAAATCTTTTATTTTAACTACAATCGAGTTTCAGTTGTTCTTGTCACTTTTATCCATCTTGATAAGGAGTGAGGAATCTGGTGACTACAGTTTTGTTTTCCATAAACATTAAGTTCTTCAATTGTTTTTTCTGCATCCTGACTTGAACAGGGGAGGCGAGTGGGACTCGGGAGGGTCATGCAACGGGGAGGTGGAGCCGGTAAAAAAAGGTTCAATCCTTGATTCCTATCCTTTGAAAATGAAGATAGTAGAGGAAGCCATAAGAGAGATGCAAATACCTGTGATTCTTCTAAACGTGACAAAGCTGACTAATTTCCGCAAAGACGGACATCCTTCAATCTACGGTAAGACCAACATGGATGGTAAAAAAGTATCGACAAGGCGACAGGATTGCAGCCACTGGTGTCTTCCGGGAGTTCCTGATGCTTGGAACCATCTTATCTATGCATCGTTGCTCCTTCAACCACATCCCTAACAGTTGAGCCTCATACATCAAGAAACTTAAATAGGAAGAGAAGAGCAGACAAATGAGCAATTCAGTCTTCACTGTTATTAGTAGTGACCTCATCTTTTGTAGTGCTGTGTATTACTTGATATGGGATTTTTGCAGGAACGAATGTGTAGTGACCTCATCTTTTGTATTACTTGATATGGGATTTTTGCAGGAACGAATGTGTAGTGACCTCATCTGAGTACACCGCATAAGGTGAACCTTGTACCTAATGGTCGGATTCTTGACCTTAGTAACCTTGGAAGTTCTCAACGCCAAAGTTTTATCTCATAATTCTCAAATCAGCAAATAAATCTTGAATACGTATTAAAAAGTTGGAACTATAACAAAATTCAAAGAAAAGCAAGCAGCAAAGCAACAAATGACTAAAACACTGTTTTCATGGCGACGATTTCTTCAACTTCTTGATCGTCTTCACTCCTCTGCGTGTGTTGGGTTTCACTTTCTTCTTCGTTCTCCTAATCTGAGCAGGCGACTCCCTCACTGGACCAGCCGGGATTCCTTTCTTCAGAGCACTTCCTCTTGGCGTAGCAGACGGAGGCAGCCTCAAGTCTTGTGGAGGTAGAGGGCAATGAGGCTTCCACACCAAATTGTTCTTCATTGCGAATCTTACTCTCTTTGAGCTCTTCTCACCGCTCGGGCCGGCTACTGTTGCATCTCTGTTAACACTAGTACCTTGCTCTACCCCTTTGTTCTCTCTTTTCCTCTTCTTGGTCTTTTTAGCTACTGAAACAGGCTCTGCTTCTTCGCAGACACTTGCAACCTCGTTATTCGATGGTCCCATTTCGGATGCAATCTTCTCAAACTCCATTCGAAGATCCGATATCATAGTCTCATCAACAGCTTCTTCTTTGTCACCAAGATCAAAAACATCAGCATCTTTCTTGACACTGCCTTTTTTAGTTTTTGAACAATTCTTCAAACTCTGCTTCTTCTTCGAAGAAGACCCATTCTCAACAATCTTCTTAGACTCAGAAACAACATTTGATTTGTCGAGAACCAATTCAGGCACTTCATCGTCGCCTCTGGGACGAGAAGCTTCTGTGATAGAAACTTCGATAGAGGAAGACGACACATCTTTCTCCAACTGCAAGAACTCCTGGTGAAGAGAAAATACCGATTTCCTATTACCCTGATGACAATCCAGAGAAGAACCCAGCTCATAAAAACCTCTTAGCAAAATCCATAGACAACGCAATGGATCCCAAAACCACTACATCGTCATCCTCAGACACTGAACCATCCCCAGATTTCTTAACATCCAGCAGCTTCTTCCCCATTTTCAGTAACTCATCAAACATATTACTCTTAATCTTCACAACCAAAATCTTATCACTAACCACACCCAAAACTGACACAAATGGAACAAACAAAAGTTCCAAAACCTCCTTCTTTAAAGGAAGAAACGGCCTAAGTTCCTCAACAAAAGCAGAAGCTACATGATAGTTAGGAGTGTCAAAATGGGTAAAATTTTATGAATCAATCCAAACCAATCTAATCCATTAACCCAATGGGTAAGAATATTTGGATCTTAGTAAGTTAATGAGTTTAATGGGTTAATAAGTTAAATGGATTGGGTTGAAATGAGTTAGTTTTAAATGAGTTATTGAGTTATCCATAACCAAACCAATAAAAGTATAAACCAAAATAATGTGAATTAATTGTCTTAACTGAAATTAGCTTACAATTTGTAAACCAAAATTAGATGTTAAAATCGAATCTAAACCGAAATTTTATTTGTAAGCCGAATCTAATTTTAGGGTTACAGGAAAAAAAATTTGACCATATGAAATTTTGTTCGATGTTTTGAGCTCCAAAGAACGATCTGAGTTTAAGAATGCTCCAACGGCGATTTCTGAAATCTGGTAGATCCGATAATCGGCAAACACACTAATCTATCGTTGGTTGATCCGATTCCGATTTCTGAGATTTGTGGTAGAGAGAACAAAAAGGATTTGAATCTTCCTAAAACTCAAATTCGCTCGAAAGTCAATAATTCTAGCGAGAGAAGGTCAGTGACTTGTTGCTATCCTTCGTGTTTCTCTGTTTCGAGTGTTTCTCTGTTTCGAGCTAATTTTTCGTTTCCGTTGATGGGTTTGAGAATTTTCTAATGAGCTTTTGTTTCCGATCATCCGATGGTTTCATCTATGGATTTTCTCGTTTGTTCAATACTTTGTATTCCTTTGTAAGTTTGTATAAGTCTATTGAACAAGCTTATCAATGTTTGTTTTAATGGTTTTTTGGTAATGATTTTTGTAAAAGTGTTGACTCATGGTAAAGATACGGAGGAGAATAGCTTCATTTATGTGAGTTATTTTGAGCTTTTGTTTCTTTGATAATTTGATCAAAGATACGTGTTTTGGAACTCAATATTTTAATGTGTTTTGTTGAATTTCTTGGGGTTTTAGACTTTTAGGCAAGACCAAGAATTGGAGATTGAATTATTCAGATTGTTTAGGCTCCATTAAGCTAAAGAATTCATTCTCCAGGTGAGTTCTTATTCGATAGTCTTAGACTCTTAGGCCTTTGGTTCTCTTTAGTTTGTGTAAAGATCTCCATGTCATAATACTTTCCTGGATTTCATGTCTTTAGTTTGTGAATTGTTATTCCCTTCATATCTCAAGTATGGTTTTCGCTTCTTGTTCTGAATTTTCTAGCTTTATGTATATTGATGTGATTGTGTTAGTGTTAGAAGAAGTTTCTCTTGAGGACTGATATGAGATTGGTTATATTGAGATCATTTCGGATGATCATGGTTAGAAAGTTGTGGAATTTTGTTTTGGTTGAGAAGCAGAACAATGACAATGAACCAAAGTCATTTAGTGGTTCATTTGATTTTGTTAGAGTGGTTCATTTGGTTTTGTTTACTTGTTCAGGTGCTACAAGAGGTGTTGCTAAACAACTCAAGGAGCAAATCCAATTCCTGCTTCAAGTTTCTGATTTTTACCTATCTAGATTACTCTTATCAACTCATTTTGTTTGGACAATAACAACATTTTATTGAAATCAATCATATCTGAGATGTTTCTATCAAAGAAATGTTGGTTCCATTACTTATATATATATATATATATATATATATATATATATATATATATATATATATATAAATTTGTGTCTTTTTTCATATATATAATGACAGATTGAGAAGACTCATTTACTTTGGTCGAATTAAAGGACAATGTATTTTGTTTTCTTTGTTACAGAATTCAAAAAAAATTATTTAATGGATTAAACTCATTTAAATGAGTTAGTGGATAAACCCAACTCATTTGCTTATTGAGTTGGGTTGATCCATTACCCATTTAGCATTTGAGTCATTTGGGTATGAGTTGGTTTGGTTTGGTGGTTTACCCATTTTGACACCCCTAATGATAGTTAACACCATTCCCTTGAAACTTATCACTAGCGAGAAACAATTCATCGAACAAAACACCCATCAATTGGCGAGTGAGTTTCAAATCCCACGAATTGCTATCAAGAAGTGAGAAGAACCCATGAAGGAACTTCCGAATCAAGAGGTAGAACTTATCTAACCTGAGCCGATCGATGCGTGACCACTCACGACGCATGGTGAACAAGAACACAGTGAAGTAATGAAGAGCAAGAGGTAAAGGAAGTGATTGAAGAGGAGAGCAGAGACAAACGACGAGTTCTGATTGGTAAAGAGACTTATCGGCGTGCCAAAAGCAGTAGAAGATTCCTTGCCATAGCTTCTTCATATCATCGTCGGAGATTTCGGTTTGTTCAGGGAGCCAAGTACGAAGAACAGTTCGTAGAGATCTGTCACGGATTGTTTGTTTGCATGAAGCGAGCTTTTTTATCAGCGATTTGCAATGTTCTTCAATGGGTAAAGCTTGCTCTTGTGAAACTCGATTCCGTTTCACTATTGTTATCGGATTTTCGAAGGAAGATGCGAAGAGGAAGTGACGGCAGCTTTGGAGTTGGAGAGGTTGGGAGATAAAGAGAAGCGAAACATTTTGGTTAGGGTTTATAAAAAAAAAGGGGCAGATTCTTTCAATTTTTTTGTTTTTACATTTTGACCCCTCATCTTTTGATTGTAAATAATTTGGTGGACATCTTTTGATTGTGAATAAAGTTATTTGGAAAGTAGCTATTGTTTTTAGGTTTTTGAAACGAATATTTTTACTTCATTTTTAATTAGAGTTATAACTTATAGTCTTGTGAAAAGCAAAAGCATATTTTCTCAAAACATTCTCTATCAAAAAAGGATTTCGATTCGAAGATTTTTTTCCTTAAATTTTTTTGTAAAATTTACACTTTTGAAAATACCAAATAATTGTTTTGGCATCTAGACTATTTATTTATTTATTTATTTATATTTAATATGTTTAGTCATGAAATTTCAACTAATTATGTTTTGGTCTTAAAAATATAGATAAAAAACAAAAATCCTCCAAAATTACGATAATTGAAAACAATAAACTCATTAATTGAAGACTTCTAATATGATCTTGAACATCGATATTATTTGTATTATTAATGAGAAAATAAATAATATTATTTTACGTAATAATGGACATCTAAATAAATTATTAAAATAACATTGTTTTCGATTTTTTTTTGTTTTATAGGTTATAATAACATACCAAATTGGTGATTTATTTTTCCTTCTTCTCTATAATGTATAACGAAGAAGATATTCGGATCCAATCATTCAGACTATACAGATTTCCAAAATCCTAAGAAAATAGTAGTCAAATTGTAGATTGGATCTTATTGGACATTTGGTCACAAGTATAATGACCACGTGGGCTAAATAAAACTAAAAGAAACTTCGTAGGTAGATTGTATAAAATCTTATATACAAGTACTTCAAAGAAAAAGTTCAAATGCAATCAAATAAAATGAAATAAAACAAAAAGGGATTTCTTGTGTTCTTCGTCTCCAACGCTCCTCTCCACCATTT
Organism: Draba incana; assembly: GCA_963576765.1. NCBI lineage: Eukaryota > Viridiplantae > Streptophyta > Magnoliopsida > Brassicales > Brassicaceae > Draba > Draba incana. Next base: position 24,843,433 of record OY755211.1, on the reverse strand, counting down.
TCTATTCTTACAAGCTTCGACGGAGACGACTTTTCCTTAGTCGTGCAGACACGCCGGTTAGTTCTTCTTCTTCTTCGCTCTCCATCTTATTTTCTTTCGTGGGCGTCTTTTTTCCGCTCGAATTCAGTGATGTTAGGTTGCTTCGTTCCGACTAATTCCGACTAAATCAACACAAATCCCTAAATTGGAATTGGATCTGTCTCACATGACGAGCAGAGTAATTCGTGATGTAATCTTAATTTTAAGTTGCTTCGTAATGTTATGGTGTGATATTCGTTTTTTAGTCATTGGACCTAATCGAGCTAGTTGCAAAGCTCACATCTCTGTATAAGTATATGTGAAGAGCTGAGAGACGACGACTCCTATTTCTTTGTTTGAAAACTATTGTTGTTGCTTTGAGCTAAATTTGGTTTTGTACATCTTCTAAGGCCTTAAGATCTCTGACACTTTCTTCTCATGTTTATGAGTTTAACCTCAATAGTAATGCTAGAGGATGGGTTTTTTCTAAGACTCATTCTTGTATCCTATGTCATGAATCATCATCCCAATTTTCTTGCTCTAGGGTTGTAAATTCAGCATCCTCTTGAATTTTGTTCTGGCTCGCAAGATTTCTTTTCAGAATTTGAACCTTAAGGTTTTTTTTTTCATTTTTTATTATTTTTCAGAATTTTCTATTAAGTGAGGAAGTCGGTACTGAAAATTTGCCTCCAGAAGAGCCTTTGGTAAACCGGAATGAAACTAATGTTCCTTTTGAGGAATTAAAGAAAGCTACTGAAGTTCCTATTGCTGAAAGTGAGGAAGTTGTTGAAATTGGTACTGAAAATTTGCCTCCAGAAGAGGAGAACAAAGCTTCTCCCAAGGGCGAGGAAAGTGTTGCTCCTCAAGATGATAAAGACGCAATGAACGGTGAGAGAGACTTGAAAGAAATGATAATGAAAGATCTTGAAACAGCGTTGAAAAGTGTAGAAATGTTGGAAGACGAGGAAGATCAAGAAAACCATGAAGACGCAGAAACATGTGTTATAACACCAATTAAGGAAGCAGCAGCATCAAGTTCTAGAGACGTGGCTGAATCTGTTGCAAGTGAGTTCTTAGACATGCTAGGTATTGAACACAGCCCCTTTGCTCTAAGTTCTGAGAGTGAACCTGAGTCCCCGAGGGAGCGCCTGTTAAGAGAGTTTGAAATGGAAACTCTAGCGGCCGGTTCTTTGTTTGATTTTAGTATTGAAGCTGATGATGCCCAAGTGGAATGTGATGGAAACTTTTCGCAAGAGTATGAATTAGATTTTGAAGAAGGTTTCGATCTGGCATCCCTTGTTCATGATATAGAAGAAGAGTGCCAGTTGGAAGCTCAAGCAAGAGTCAACCCCAGGGCCAAAATGTTGGAAGGCTTGGAAACGGAATCTCTGATGCGTGAGTGGGGTATGAATGAAAACACATTTCAGAACTCTCCGCCTCACAATGGTCGTAATGCATTTCATCCAGCTGATTTTCCAGCGAAGGAGCCAATTGATATACCTCCTCTTGGAGATGGCCTGGGTCCAGTTGTGCAAACAAAGAATGGAGGGTTCTTGCGGTCAATGAATCCCTTACTGTTCAGGAACTCTAAAGCTGGAGGTAGCTTAATCATGCAAGTGTCAACTCCAGTGGTGGTACCTGCTGAGATGGGTTCTGGTATCATGGAGATACTTCAGAATCTAGCTACTGCTGGAATTGAGAAGCTCTCGATGCAGGCAAATAAAGTAATGCCAAGTCTTCTTTAAAGAGAAATGCACACACAATGAAAGAATAGAACAATCCAATAACAAATGGCCAAAATTGTCTCTGCCAAAATTGAATCAAAGTTTCTCTACTGTAGTTTAGTGGTTGTGCTAATGTCGTGTTACTATATTACTAAATTGGTTCAAACTCGCATAGTGCATGTCATTAACCCAAACATAAAATAAAGTCTCTTTACTTCCTTTTTTGTTGTTGTTGTCTCTTTACTCTTTACTAACAACTTTCAAACTAAATCGGTTGTGCTCTGCATACCGATCTGAAATCAATCGAAACTGAATACCAAAATTATTGATAACTAATTTAACAATATTCGTAGGACACAACTAGATACAAAATTGACGAAACATCTATAACAGAGATCCGACGTAACATTCATTGTTTTTGTCCGATGGATTTCCATAAGATCTCAAGAGATCATATTAATTACTAATCTATATTCTTTTTTTTTTTTTGTTAAAAGAAGTCAGAGAGAATGATTCGGCGGAGGTAAAAAGAATAGAACCATAGTGTAAAAAAAAAAGGATAAAATTCGTATAGAAGATAGGTTCGTGTAATAATTGATCTAGGGTTTCAGGGTTTGTACAGTACGGATCCAACTGAGGATCAGAAAGTCAGAAAGCGAAAGTCTTTTCTACTTTTTTTTTCATTTTCTTGTTGTTGTCTTTTTGAGTTTTATTGTATTTAGAGGTCCCATTAAAGCCTGAGGTGTTGTCTATGTCAAGAAGAAAAAAAGAGGGGTCGAAATTGCGGAAAATTATTAAATGCAGCTTGTCAATTTGTATCATATGGCTCAATGCATTATGTGAATTATATACTTAGAGCATCTGCATTGGAGACACTTATGTGACAGTCTTCGCTTGTTGTCGACTCCATATATAAAAAATCATCCAAGCTATTACATTTTTCTAATTTTTCAGGTCAATTCAAAAGTCCACAAATCCATTTCTTAAGATTTTAGGTTGCAATTGTTATTTTCCTAGTGAATCTAAAATTCCAAATATTTGACTTGATTGCTTAGTTTTGTTTTTATATGCATGTGGATTCGTTGTGGCTTCTTAGGTCTTATTAGGCTTGATGCACCTCTTTATAAAATTTGTTAGGCCCATTTTCTGTTACCAAATTCAAGAAGCCCAAGCATGACCATGCATGAAGCAAGTTCTTAATTTCATTTAACAAGACACAAAAAGCATTGGTAATAGTAGTCAGACGCCTCCAACGGTGTTATTTTGAAGCAGAATCGATCGGTGTTAACTCTGTTGTGTGTGCGATATCGACGAGTGTGACTCCAGATAGAAGATTTCAATCATAATTAGTCTTTGGAGGCCTGACGTGGCTACATGACCGTATAGCACTAGAAGAAGTATTTAAATATCTTTTGACCCTTTGGGTGTCGATGTTGTAGTTGGTTTTGGATTGGGTTTTGTGTTTGTTTCATGAACTATTGTTTCTCGTATTAGAATTATCATCCAGACGATTAAAAAAAACAAAAAAAATATAAAGATGCCAAAAGAGTATCTCATAAGGTTGTGAAAGTTTCTCAAATGAGATACTGAGTTTCAAAAGACTTCAACTTATGCATTTGATTGGAAGAAAATGCATGTTAATGGAAGTGTATTCGGATCTGTTTGCGCCCCGGTTACCGTCCAGCTCGTAGATAATTGAAAGTAAGGATGAGAGTGGCTTTATAGGGTGGTTTTTTTTTTGTTGCTTTCGATTTCAACTAGTAACGGAAATTAAAGTCTTTTTTTTTTTTAATAATTGGTGGCATGAAACTATTATCATTGAAACTTTGCAATGAATGACTAATTCAATTCTCAAATTAAAAGTTATGCATGAGAGATTGAGTAGATACAGTGTCAGAAGCAAAAAAAAAAAAGACTGCGTTAAACAGTATAAAAAAAATTAATGTAATCCTAGTTATTAAGTGGTCAAATTTGGGATGTTATGAAAGTAGCATATATCATTATACTAAAGACATTTTTTAGGAAAATAGACCGAATTTTTGAAATATTATTTGAGGCCGGAAGCTCATGCTTTTTTTCTTCCCTCAAGGGTCTGCCTGAATATATAATGGAGAAACCAATAAAAAAGTTGTTTATTGAGAACACTTCCAAAAAAACTTGCCATCTAGTGGATGCAACCACTACAAGAAAAATGGGAAAATACCAACGGATGAATATCCGTTGGAAACGTTTCCAACGGATTAGAAACGGAAAGAGAATCTGTTGGAAATCCGTTAGAAATTTCCAACGATCGGATCCGTTGGAAAATTCGTTGGAAATTTCCAATGCATTTCCAACGGAAACAGTCCGTTGGAAAATTTTCCAACGGATTTTCGTTGGAATGTCGTTAGAAACTTTAAAATAAAATTTAAAATAATTAAAAAATATGTTTCGTTGGAAACTAGTTGGAAAATTTAGCATTTGTTGATTTCCAACGGATTTTCGTTGGAAATCTTTCTGTATATAACTAAACCTTGCTCTAAAAATTTTCCACTCTTTTCACTTTTCACTATACCTTTTAAAACTTTGCTATCGACAATATTTTCTTAAAATAGATTTTCGGATGTCGTCGATGAATAATATTGAGATTGCCCGGGCGTGGATGTACAATAAATGGGATCCTGTCAGTAAGGCAAACACCAGGGAATTCAACCAGGGGCTAAGAGATTTCATATCATTTGCTTCCAATCAACCGCTCCCACAAGAAACTGGTATGATGTGTTGTCCTTGTGTCAATTGCAAGAATGATGAAATTTTAGAGGTTAGTGTAGTAGGGAAGCATTTATATAGAAACGGATTTATGCAGTGTTACTACTATTGGTTGTCTCATGGGGAAAGTCTAGGTGGCGGTAGTATTAGTGGAACTGTAGAACTGGTCGGACGGCGTAGACGTAGGAGAAAGGCGGGTGTTGAGTATGTATCCGGATCAGATATACAGTCCAATATGGTCTCGGAAACAATGGAGACAGAGGCCATAAGGACGATAGAAATGGTGAATGAAGTGTTTCGGGAAGCCAGGATAGATAACATGGACACAAATATGAGTGAGGATCAACCAACTGGTGAAGCAAGAAGGTTTTTTGAAATGTTAGACGCAGCGAGTAGGCCTATATATGAAGGTTGTAAAGAAGGTCATTCTGCTCTATCAGCTGCAACTAGGATGATGGCCATAAAGACTGATAACAATTTGAGCGAGTATTGTGTGGATCAAATACTTGAATTTTTAAAAGATTACTTACCGGAGGGTAACTTGGCACCGGAGACATATGATGAGGTCGAAAGGTTGGTTGGTGGGATGGGTTTGCCCTCTGAAGTGATAGACGTGTGTAGGGACAACTGCATGATCTACTGGGATACAGACATGAATAGGTCGAGTTGTAAATTTTGTCATAAGGAAAGGTATCAGGCTACTGGAGGGAAAGCTAAAGTGCCGTTTAAGCGTATGTGGTATTTACCAATAGCGCCTAGGCTAAAGAGATTATACCAAGCAGAGGTTACGGCGGAAGCGATGAGATGGCATGCAGAGCACAACCCGGAAGGGGAAATTAGCCATCCATTGGAAGCACTTCACCCGTGAGAGTCGAAACGTCTATTTGGGATTATGCACAGATGGGTTCAATCCATTTGGGAAGACGGGAAGAAAGTACTCGTTGTGGCCAGTTATTGTGACGCCTTACAACTTGCCACCGTCATTGTGCATGAAGCGAGAATATCTTTATCTTTCTGTTATCATTCTTGGTCCTGATCATCCAAAGCGATCCCTAGATATTTTTCTACAGCCGCTGGTTCAAGAGTTACAACTTCTATGGTCTGAAGGTGTGGAAGCGTTCGATGTGTCTAGGTCACAAAATTTTCAAATAAGAGCAGTTTTGTTGTGGACTATGAGCGATTTTCCAGCATATGGGATGTTGTCGGGTGGATAACACACGGAAAGTTGGCATGTCCATATTGAGGGGACAAAACTGATTCTTTTCAGCTCCAACATGGCCGGAAAACGTGTTGGTTTGATTGTCATAGAAGGTTTCTTGACAGGCGACATCCTTACTGTAAAAATAGAAGGTTGTTCAGGAAAAAAAGAGCAGTACCAGAGGCACCACCGCCATAGTTAAGTGGTGAAGCCCTCCTTCACCAGTTAAACTAGCATTGGGTAGAACGGACGACAGATTGTGGAGGAAACAACCATGAGAAAGCATCCGGTTACGGTGACAAACATCATTGGCACAAGAAGAGCATCTTCTGGGATCTCCCTTACTGGAAGGATCATTTGCTACGACATAATGTAGATGTTATGCATGTCGAAAAGAATTTTTTTGACAACATCATCAACACCGTGCTCAATGTTCAAGGGAAGACAAAGGATAACTTGAAGAGTCGGTTAGATCTCCTAGAATTGTGTTGTCGGGAAAGTCTTCATGTAAAAGATGGTGTGGGTCCAATACCCTCATACAAACTTGATGGCGATGGAAAGGCGGAATTCTTGAAAGAAGACAAATTCAGTCTTGAATGAAGACAAATTCAGTCTGTGGTTAAAGGGACATGTAAGTGTAGCAAGAAATTGTAGAATAAAACGATAAATTTTACTAACATGTGTCTTAACTCTTTGACAAATCATTGTTGATGCAGATATCTCAACGAATGAACTTGGGTGAAAGGTTCCCGACTTGGCTAGTTGAGTTAGCTAGAGGTCCAGGGATGCATGTATCCACTTATCCACAATATTGTACCCGTGGATATGTGTTTCAGGTTCAGGGGCCGAGTCGGATGCGAGTCACTGTGAATAATGGTGTGTTGATTCGCTCTGGTTCAACTGAATACTATGGTATTTTGAAGGAAATCATTGAGGTTGAATACCCTGGACTAGTCAATTTGCGTTGCGTAATGTTTCGTTGCGATTGGTATAATCCCATTGACAATGTCGGTGTGAGGCATACCAAGTTCGGTGTTCCTGAGGTGAATACATCGAAGAAGTTACCTGTATATGAGCCGTTCTGTACAGCTTCTCAAGTAGACCAAGTATGTTATATCCGATACCCGCGGGTTACACAAAAGAGGGATCCTTGGGTTATAGTTCAACAAATAAACCCGAGGGGAAGGGTTGTTGGGCTTACTGAGCAAGACCCCTTGCAACAACTAGCAGCCGCTGACCTATCTATGATTGACCAATCCCTTCAAGAACCCGTTTTAGCAGATGTAGATGGACAAATCGATGTTATAGAGGATTGGGTGTCCGAAGATGACGAGCTAAGTGACTATGAATCAGATGAAGACTCTGCACCGGAACCATATTACTCCTCTGTGATTCAAGTGAATGAGATATATATGTAATTTTTTTTAATGTCGAAACTTATTTTACTATGAATCCCTATATTTTAATGTTGGAAATTTATTTACTATGTCAAAATCGAAGGAAATTTAAAAACAAACACACATGAAGTAAAATATTAATGAAATTTGGAGAAATAAAAAAAAAAGATATATCCGTTGGAAATGATAAATTTTCTTACGGTTTTCCAACGGAAATCCGTTGGAAATTATCATTTCCAACGGATATGAAGGAAAATATTAATGAAATTTAAAATCAAACGCATATAAAGGAAAATATTAATGAAATTTTGAGAAATAAAAAAAAAACAGATATCTTCGTTGGAAATCCGTTGGAAATGATAAATTTTCTATCGGATTTTATATTAATGAAATTTAAAATCAAACGCATATAAAGGAAAATATTAATGAAATTTTGAGAAATAAAAAAAAAAAACAGATATCTCTGTTGGAAATCCGTTGGAAATGATAAATTTTCTATCGGATTTTCCAACTGAGATCCGTTGGAAAATTTCAATACCAATGGACTTCCAACGGATAGTTTCCAACGGACTTTCCAACGGATACAATTTCCAACGAATATCCGTTGCAAATACGTTGGAAAAATTGGAAACTATATATACACCCAATTTTTTCCTCTCATTTGCACGAACTCTCCTCTCCTCTCATACCCTCCGGCTCTCTCCTCCTCTCCTCCGGCTTAAATCGATGTAAGGGTCTTTTTTTTTTTTAAATATAGTTGTTGTTTTACTTAGTGTTTACATTATTTAATAGATTTAGGATCGGAATTATAGGCCTTAATTTTTTATGTTGGACATTACGTATTATAGCTTTAGGATCGGTATTATAGCCCTTAATATTTTATGTTGGGCCTTAATGTTTTACTTAATTGAGTAAATGTTGATTTTAATATAGGGATAATAATGAATACAACACAACCGAGTGGACTCATGACGATACCGTCCTACTTCGTGATCTGCTTTCCGACAACTTCGGCGGCAATGATCGGACGAATCCTTCTACGTCGACCCAAGTCCCGGCGACGTGTCCTTCTACGTCGACCCAATTTCCGTCTTCGTCCGAACCAACCGCCGCACAGGGACTCAGTGGCTCTGGATTTTCTTGTTACAACCCCGAGACTTATATCGACCTTTACGCTGTCCTCCATGCGCCGAGTCGGGAAAACTTGCCGAGACTCGATCCCGCGATCAAAACCAACCCGTACGCCGAAACGATATGGTAATAAAAAAATTAATGAACTAGTAAATAATATGTTCATACTGTTAAAATTTATTTATTTTGTTTACTAACTTGATGTTATTTATTTCAAGTTCGGATACTCGAACGACTTAAAAAAAGTCTTTTGGAAAATCTTTTATGGGAATTGGCGGGATGCATATCCGAGCTGGTCGAAAGTCCCACTTAAGGTTAGGGACGAGTGGTTCAGCAAATTGGCGGTAAGTCAAAATTATTATTTATTTACTTTTCAATTATATATTTAATTAAAATTACGCATTTTTAATTTACTAATGGTTTTTTTTTTCTATTAGCAACGGTTCAACTGGGACCACCGCTATGACGAGCTGGCTCGGAAAGAATTCGAAGAATTTGGGACGAATAATTTGAAAGGCTATGTCAATTCATGGAAGGACATATGGTTTAAGGGCAAGCCGGCGTGTCCTGAGTGGATGGGACTTGGTATTCAACAGAAATACATTGAGTTTTGGACTTCCGAGTCGTCCAAAATGAAGAGCGAGAGCTGCAAAAAAGCCAAGATGACCGATATCGATAACGGGAATGGCACCCATACACTTGGATCGAAGGGAATGAAGCGACTGGCCAATAAAATTGTAAGTATTTAATTACCAAACACAAGTTTCCGATTACAATTTAATTTATATTATTTTCTAATTAATATTTATTATCTATTTTCCAATATTTCAACACATACAGACTGGAGCTGAGCCTGACATCGTCACTCTCCTGGAGACTTCCCGCATGTCGAAAAAATGGGGAAACTAGTTTCCAAAAAAGCCGAGAAGATCATTACCGATGTCAGGGCAAAAGCGGAAGAGTTAAAGTCCCAACGCGCTAAATCTCAACCCGAAGGGTCGGAACAATGCTCGAACGAGCTCACGCCAGCGGACATCCAACAACTGTACGATGAGGTATATATATGTAAATATACAGTAATAACTTTCATTTACAATTTTTATTTAATAACTCAAAATAAATATACTAACTTAATATTAATTACATACCATTGCAGACGGTTCCCGTGAAGAAGGGATATCGGTTCGGATATGGCTCATACGGCGACGACCACGGTGCAACTTCCAGGCGGACGACGCCAATGTCTCCACCAGTCGGTTATGTACCGATTCAACAATTGGAGGGTACCCAACAGGAGCTCCGGCTAACTCAGGAACAATACCGCACCACTCAGCAACAATTGGTCAACCTATCTTCGCAATTCGACTGGCTTCGTGGGGTCGTTACCGAGAAGCTGAATATCGAGGTTCCGCCCTTCCCACCGACGTCGAACGCAGGAGACGAATCTCAAGACACTTGAATGATATTATCTTCTTTCGTTTTTTTGTTTCCAAGAACCTTCGATCCCGGTTTCGGGTTTTAAGAACAAAATTTGTGTTTTTATTGTACTTTACTTTTAATATTCTATTTAGACGTTTAAATTTTCACATTTCCGAATAATTTCGGTTTTGGGAACCAAATTTTTTTTTTTAAAAAAAAATCTGGGTATTTAATTTATTTGGTATTAATATTAATAATACTAAAAAAGGAAATTTCCATCTGAAATCCGTTGCTAACTCGTTGGAAAATACCAACTAAAATCCGTTGGAAATTTGCAACGAAATTACGTTGGAAACTCGTTGGAAAATACCAACTAAATTCCGTTGGAAATTTGCAACGAAATTACGTTGGAAACTCGTTGGAAATTTCCAACGTATTATCAACGGAATAATCCGTTGGAAGTCCGTTGGAAATTTCCAACGGATTATATCCGTTGCTAAATCCGTTGGAAATTTCCAACGAATTTCCAACGGATCATATTTCCAACGCCTAGATCCCAACGATTAATTTTCCAACGGAATTCCGTTGGAAATACCCCTTTTCCAACGATTTTCTAACTGATTTGGCCGTTGGTATTTTCCTTTTTTTCTTGTAGTGAACTTTTTTTTTTTTGAATAAATGTAAAATTTTATTCAATCAAATCGTTTTTACAATTAAAGCATTAGTTTGCCGAAACTAGTGTTCGAAATTGAGAATTGAAAACAAGATTGTATCCTTTTGATGTTTTCACATTCGGGTCGATACCACAGCTCCATAACCTCCGTAAAAGCATGGATGCAACTTTGATAGCAAATAAGAAGATGAAAGATGCAGAATTAAGCTTTTCTCATCAACTCACAAATTATTCGTTGGAGGTATTTGCGTCTTCCAAATTCGTCTGCTCTATCTAACTTACAAATTCGACTCTTTGATTTGCAAAGAATCGATAGAGTTTTTTAGTCGATCTGTTGGCCATATAACTCGGAAGATTAGTGCTGATTATATACGGCGAAGGTAATATCTTAGTCTTTAACACCATTCCTATATGGATTGATAAATTCATCAATGCAATGTCTGAGTTTTAATGGGATTTGAAATTTCAGTGAAAGTAATATGCGATCACATGAGCGGGAAATCAAAAGGTTATGGCTTTGTGGTATTTGATTCAGAAGAAGCAGCTGCAAGTGCTTTAGCTTCTATGAACAATCAGGTTTGTGCACAAAACCAATTCCAAAAAAGACGTTTTCACAAAACCTTGCCGACTCAATGTTGCTCGTCTTTTGTTCAGTTACTCGAAGGGAGAAACATCAGAGTCGAATATGCTCAACCTAAAAGAGATGCATATCAGAATCAGAATTGATACTGATTTCACAGCTCCATTGATACTTATTGGCTTCGTTGCACCTCAGGAGTTCTAAAGAATGATTCCGGTGATGAGTCTTAAGATGTTTTGTAATGACATTGTATGTGTCCTCTTATTCGACATATTTGTCGTTGGTGCTTGATTCTTCTACTTCCTTGTCATCTTCTACAAATACTAGGTGTTCACGGGACTTGTTTCATAAACTAGTAACTTGGTAAAAATACTATAGACGTCACTCTTTTCGGTCAAGCGGTATGTTCTGTAATACCTGCAAATACAAAGATACAAAAACAAATCATGATTGTTTAACCACTAGGAAATTATATTTGATATACATATCAAGTTCTATATTAATGCTTACTCAGAGTAGAAGCTCCACCATACAAAGAGCACTCATCAAACGATTATTTGTATTTTAAAGACAAATTATACCTGGTAAAACGCAAAATAGTTAAGGTTGATCAGAAAACATATTTGATGTTGTAAGTTGTAACAACGCAATAAGATGTGGTTAACCTTGCTGAGCTTGAACAGTATGTGTCAAGTAAAGTATGGAAGAAACGGACGACCCTCCATTTTCTACTACCAACAAGAAAACAGTAACTGCCAGTTTTCTGGCATATAGATAAGTGCCAAGAGCAAATCATCTGATGGAAACTAATATAGTAACATTTTAGTAAGGTCAACATATGAAACCCCTAGAAGATATCCGAACCATTACAAATAAATATATCTTAAACATTCTTTTCGTTCAACTTGGAATACTTTGATGGTAGAAGCAGATGATTGATGAGTTACCGGAGTCAATAATTGGTCAAGGATCAAACCAGCGTTCAATTCGATTGAAGACGGACCGGTTTGACTTGGTATTTGTTTCTTTTTGTTTATTACGTTGTTTCAGCAAATAATAAGAGGCGTGATCTGCTTCCTTGTTTTAAGGATCATCACTCATGTTCTTAACCATGTTTTCCATTTGAGCACTTGTTTCCAAGTTTGTAGGAACGTGTAGTTCCAAATCTTTTATTTAAGCAATGAGACAAACCAAAAAGAGGTAGTCAAAAAGAAAATGCTTGTGTCTTGAGTTCTTGATGTCTAGATGTTTTGGTCGTCTCTTTTTTTAATTTAGATTGGGACCTCTATCATTATGGCTTCTATAATGTGAGTCCACCCGCATAAGCTACAAGGCTCGGAACTCTGAGTAGCTCAGCTTCCAACATTATCAAGAGTGAATTGTGAAAGTAATCTCTTTCTTTCAATCTTTTTAATTATCTATTCGCTGTTCATAGCCTGCATTATCTTTGGAATTATCATGTTGAATGATATTGGATATGTTTTTCCTAATTTTACACCTAAGTAGCTAAAGAAAGTAAAACCAGAATTTCCAAGGTCTCTGTTTTTGGTAGCATTTAATTCTCTTTTCTCTAAATCTCTCATTACGGTCTGGGTTCTAAAGTAAAAAATTTGAGCTTGTAATTTATGATCGCTGTTGGTGCTTATGTAAAGTAGGAGGGCAGTGTTATCTAATTAACCATATATCTGCATCTAGCTCTTCATTTTATCTATACCACCAATGTTATTTTTGTTTTCTACATCATATCAATTATTAATTAAGTCTCAATGCTCTCGGTTGAAATACCATTTGTGTATTATAGTCTCTTTTATTATAATCCTTATGGGTCACTAAAGGCCCGAGTGGATTCTAAAGTTTATAATTGGCCTAAGGGTTTCTGTGTTTTGATTTTCAGTTATTGTATACTGAATAAGGAATAATACTTACATTCAAAAGGGTTTCTGAACGGCAATGACGATGACAAAGATGTCGGATCTACCAAGAGATTTGGAAGAGGAGATCGTCTCTAGGGTTCCTTTGAAACATATGAGAGCGGTACGATTGACATGCAAAAAGTGGAACACTTTATTTCAAAGTCGAAGCTTTACGAAGATGAATATTGCTAACGAAGAAGAAGCAGCTACAAAGGAGTATCGCATGATGGTGTTGATGGATTACAATATTCATCTAATAAGCGTCATTGTCAATGAAAATCCATCAACAAAGTCTATAGGTAAACTTACTTTCCTAAACGATTCGGAACAAGTCAGGATATCTGAATTTTTTCATGGTGAGGGTTTATTATTGTTACGCATCTTGGAAAACGACAGCATCTGGAAACCCGACAACACTAAGATTGTGGTCTGGAATCCGTATTTGGGGCAAACAAGGTGGATCCAAACCAGCGATAATTTCCGCTCTAGGAATCTATTAGACGTGTACAATTACGGTCTAGGATACGAAAATAAGAGCGGAAATCGTAACGCCAAAATCTTGAGGTTTATAGATGATTTCTGCCTTCACCCGAAAAAGCCAGCTTTTCTATTTGAAATATATGATTTCGAGTCTGATTTATGGACTAGTCTTGATGTTTGTCCACAATGGCATATATTCTCTGAGTATGGCGTTTCTCTCAAGGGAAACACTTACTGGGGCGTTGTAGAAAGGAATACATACTCACCCATTGATCATATAATCTATTTTGATTTTACAAGTGAAAGATTTGGACCGCTTCTTCCTCTACCGTTTCGTGCTTATCCAGAATTTGCGTCTCTATCTTGTGGTAGAGAAGAGAAGCTTGTGGCTTTATTTAAAACACGTGATGAACGTTATATAGAGATATGGATTACGACAAAGGTTGAGCCCACACAAGTGTCATGGAGCCATTTCTACACAATGAGTATCCCATCATGCCTTGACCACGAGCTTGAATATAAGCTGAGGTTCTTTGTTGACGAGGAGAAGGAAGTTGTCATGCTTTTTGATAAACAAGGAACAATTGTTTGCGACCTCGCTCACGAGACAGTTGATTTCATTGCATCCATCAGTAAATTGGTTCTCGAAAGACCTGGCGACAAACTATATATGCCAATTGTGTGTTGGCCACTTGTGTGCTCCTATGTTCCAAGTTTAGTGCAAATCAAGCGAGACAAAAGGAAAACGTAAAACGATTAGGAAAGTGAATCAACACAAGACGAGGAGATGTGGCAAAAAAAGGAGAAAACGTGATTTGATTTATCTCACCCAATTTACAAAAGTCTGTTTCTTTTAATTTGTTTCTTCCCAACCTATGCAATATGAAACAAAATAATAATCGAAATTGATTTTGCTTTTTTTTTTTTTTTGAAAATTTCATGTAAAATTTATTCAAAAAAACGTTTTTAACATTGTTGTAACTGTATTCCTAGTCAACTTGTTCTAGTTTGTTCCTTTACAAAACTTTTCTTCTAATTTATCTCGATTCAAACCACTCCTCCATGTATCTATCAAAACTTCAAACTCCACCTTCTCGTAAAACAGAAATTCGATTTCTCACACCTTTATAATAAGACTTGCAAGGCTTGATGAAGTCATTGCCAACTCTCCATACTTCCTCTTATTTCTCTCCCTCCATATTGAATGCACTGCGATTTGAAATGCATAGCAAAGAAGAAACTTATCTCCCTTGGATCCTTCACCAATTAAATTTAGTAACTCCTCCCAATTTTCTGTATATGCATTACCCATAATCTTTCCAAAAAGTTTGGACCAAACCTCCTTTGAATATTGGCATTCAAAAAACAGGTGTGAGCGAGTTTCCAAAGGACCTGAACATAAAACACAATCGACTTTTGCTCCAACATTCCAACTCTGCATTCTATCACCAGTAGCCAAGCGATTTAGAATGGCTAACCATACAACCAACGAGAACTTCAGTGTTGCTCTAGGAAACCGTACTCCTTGGTGCCATCGTTGCAACTATAGAGGACTTTGAATCAACATACTCATCTCTTTGGTTATGAATTTCTGCTTATACACATTGTTTTCCCCCTCCATAACACAATATCCTATGCTTCCTTCAGTCCTTTCATTTGCTCTTCAATATTATTATAACAATCCAAACGATGATGCCTTGGCCTATAACTCGATATCGCCTCAGCAACAGTGGCATGCTGCCTTATACCAAATTCAATCAACCCTCTGCTTCCAGTTATATCGCTTAGTCATCCCAACTCTGACCAGTTGTCATACCAGAATGAAGTTGTTTTACCATTTTGGACTTTTTTCTTTAGAAAACTAGCAGCAATACTCATGTATTTCAAAAGCTTTCCCCACATCCAGGAACCCAAAGATGTAGTCTCCTTAATAGACCAGAATGTACCTTTTCGTATCAATTGGACCTGTACCCACTGAGTCCATAAAGATTGCACCGAAAAAGACGCCATATCAGTTTTAGACATGATATTTTATTTGCTGCTTTCAATGATCTGACACCCAAACCTCCTTCTGATTTTGGTTTACAAACCTCAGACCAAGCAACCTTTGCCTTCTTCGTATTCAAATTAGGGCCTGAACATAAGAATGCAGAGCATATTCTATCTATCTCGCTTATACATTCATTTGGTAATCTGTATGCAGCCATCCAGAAATTTATAATGCTATGAATTACCGATTTGATAAGCTGTACTCTACCTGCAAAAGACAAATGCATGTTTTTCCACAATCCTATCTGTTTCCTTATTCTTTCCAGCAAAGGTAAATAATCTCCTTTCCTCATCTGCTTGGTGAGCAGAGGCAACCCCATATACTTTACTGGTAACGATCCCACCGCAAAAGGAAAACTCACTAGTATATCCTTCTTCACACTTTCTGGTACTCCTGCCATGAACAAATTGGACTTCTCTACACTTAAATTCAGACCAGAGATGTTAGAATGTGGGCTTCCAAATCAAAACCAATTGGCAATGAGTGGATTG